>MJUU01033310.1:36464-76471 GCA_002080025.1 Modiolus philippinarum | reverse complement strand
ATTTGCGACCATCAAATCCCCAATTGATGCCTCCAAATCTTCAAATACAATACAGTTATCTCCTAATTCTTGCGTGTATTTCATTCATATCGTGTACACACACGATATGAGCGAAATACACGGTTGAAATGATTCATTTCGTTCATTCAGTGTAGATGTTCCGTGTATAGCGTGTATTTATGCAACTAATCGTTTGAAGCGTGTATGAATGCAACGAATCGTTTGAAGCGTGTATGAATGCAAAGAATCGTTTGAAGCGTGTAATTCATTCCGCTTTCCGTTCGCTCCACTCGCGTGTACATTCCGTTCGCGTTCCGTTCATGTTGTAACGTTGAGCGTTCAACCAACTGTATATCCCCATTGGGATAATTGGTTAATTTTTTATGGATTATTTTTTCATATTTAAATGGCACATAATGAAACATAAAGCAAGATTAACTCCACGATTTCAGTCATCAAATGACAAATTGTCATCTTCCAAATGATACTGCATTTCAAGCGCAGGGACAAATCAAAATCCTAAATTCATATATTTTATTTCGTTAAATTTCACATTGATCACTATTGTAAATGACTAAATACCGAAATTACTGTGAATTTAAATTCTGCATATGCGCATTTCGACAACTTATGTCTCTTCTTTAAATGATTAAATGATAAAAAAAGAAGAAAAAAGAAAGTCTGTGAAAATCTATTTGAATAGTGCTGAATTTTTTTTTTGAAATATTCAAATATATTGTCATTTCAAACATCGCATTTGAACCCGACTTTCATTGTATTTTATTTTCACATGGTCAAAGGGAGAAAACTCTTGACGAAATCAATAGTCGTGTTCTTTATAATTTTTTCTCCATACTTCATTGATTTTATAAACTATCTTGTTTAAATTATGACTGTGTGTTTTATACGGATATAAATAGAATTTTCTTTGAAAAAAGCAGCAGACAATAAATGAAAACTCTTTCAAACTAAGTAATTCATAAAGCAAAAGGACTGATTATTTTCAGTTAAAAATCTGCAACATTTTTTATGACGACAGATTGTACTGCCTGGAAGCTCTACCCGTATAGATTTATAATTTTCATAGATGAAGATGCGCCACTCATCCTGTAAAATGCAATTGACGAAAAATTAGTCATTTAATCCAATTGAGATATAACGACTTATCCCAATTGGGATTATTCCCAACCTATTTAAATTAGTAAAGCAAAGATAACAGTTTTTTTTTTATTTTAAGTAATTCAACTGAATCTTAAATGTAAATTTCAAGATAATGAAACACCTTAAAATCTCAAACCTTGCTGACCAACGAAGACCATGCATTTTTAGACTCATGGAAATTACCTTTGCAGATTCTCCCGTTTCCAGTATAACCACTTTTACATTTACACATAAAAGATCCGGGCGTGTTGATACAAATTGCCTTATGAGAACAGTCATTAGTTGCACCTAAGCATTCATTCATATCTACAACAAAACAAAATTAGAAAATTAAATGACATGAAATATCAAAAACACTTGTTATTATAACTTATCACTTCTGGAAGATAAACATTTGGCCAAGTATAAGAACACTTTGCTGGATCAAAGTGGACTTTCATACGTTCTGATTTAAGATTATATGGTGTAAAAAGGAAGTACTACAGTGGCTATAGATGAATAGTATACATCAATAATCAATATTAGGTGTTTCATGTTTTATTTAAATTGATATATCTATAAACGGGAGCTTTTCCTTTTAAAATCGTAGACTTAATGTTTGGTGTACATCATTTCTATATGTTTAAACACATTAAGTTTTCAAACGTTTTCTTCAAAAGAATAGAATCGAATTTTTCCTTTTTAAGTAACTGAAGAATGAATTATCAAATTTCCGGATAGATTCAATCGATATGTATTGTTATGATAGTTTATCATAACGTAGTTCGAAAAGCTATGGTTAGTTGAACGTATGATGCCAAAAAGCAACAATAAAACGAAGAAAAAAAAAGAAAACAGAACAAAAAGAAAAAACAAAAACAAAAACAAAAACAAAACAAAAAACAAATAAAGCACAAAAAAACAAATAAAGAAACAAACAAACAAAAAAAAGACAAAACAAAAACGATCATAAGAACAAAAAACGATAATACAAACATAGAAAAAAAAGAAAAACAAAATAAAAACATGCAAACAAACAAAGAAAGTAAGAAAAAAACACACACACACACACCACAGAAACAAATATTTAAGGGTATTAATTTGAAATTCAACTTTAAACTTTAAACTTTTTGCGCTTATATAAATTCGTCTCTCGCGTCCAGAAAACACATGAACATAAGATACAAAATATAACATGCTCAGTGCTATAAATAATAATGCAAAATAAGTTACACTTATATATGAATAAAGTACAAAGGAATGTATGTTGCACAAGTTAGAAAAACAGATTATATAAGAAAGCGTTTTCTACTTAATATAAAATTCTGACCATTAGAGAAAATGTACTTGTTTGTTTCGAAATTTAATGCGTTATTTCTAAAAAGAAGAATTCCAGTTGTAATAGGTAAAATTGATAATCTTTGCAATTGATCAAATAAACTCTGTACGCAAGTTACTATATTTATTACAATGTAAGAGATAATGTGAGGTGGTTTCGAAATTTCCACAGGTACAATACGGTGATACAACGATATTTCTATTGAATAAATGCTCATTTAATGAACTACTGCCCATTTGGAGTCTGGCATGTAGTATTTGACCCTTTCTATTTCCAGAGTTATAATATTTTGGCACTTTACTTTGTACGCTTTGAGAATTTAACTTTGATTCAAAAATATTTAATGAACCAGCATTTTTTAAAATCCAGTGGCAAGGCATTCCATAGTTTTATAGTTAAAGGTAGAAAGTTTTTTGCATATAGACTTTTACGTGTTCGAATAATTGGAAATATATCATTTCGCCTTGTATTATAATTATGCAAGTTTCCAAATGACTATGGAATGAGATTTGATAAAATCGTGGGGTTAAATTGTTCTGTATTTCATAAAATTGAATAACTTTATGTTTGTTACGACAATCAAAGAGTTTCTGTAAACCGGTTTCCTTATAAAGTTACTCTATGCATTCTAATTTTGTGCCCCCATAAATGATTCTTACGGCTTCAGTTTGATTTCTTTTCTAATTTATCAATTAGATATAAATTACTTGGTCATCAAATTATATCGGCGTATTCCAGAATTGGGCGATTAAACGTAATATAAAATTTTCCGATAGAAGATCTGTCAAGTAACAACAAAAGTCCAAATCGATCGAAGGGAGAGGCAAGTAAGGAAAATCCGTATAACATACGACAGAATCAGGGAAACAACCCAACACAGAACATTATTGGTGAGCCGTCATATTCCCGACTTGGAACGGGCATTTTAAAAATAAAATGGTGCGTTAAACCAGGTTTAATGATGCATCAACCTCCCACTTATATGACGGCTTACTATAGCTTCTGTGTGTCCAGATTGTGTTAAATATCATAATATTGTCTAGACATTTATTTTTTTTCACACAGGTGAAATGTTTTTGTCGTTCGATGTACAGGCCTAGTCTCACACAGGTGAAATGTTTTTGTCGCTCGTTGCACAAATCACACTAAAGTGGCATAAAGAGAAACCTCTTAAACTTAAACAAAACCGTCTTCAATAAAATTGGAAATTGGAATTGAATATTTATCAATCAAATCTGGATATCGTCAAATAAATTTCTTGAGAAAAATGATTAATCTGCATTTCTCCAAGACTTGATTTAAAAGCTTACGAATCAAACATCTGTGTCGTTGCAAAAAATCTTGATAGTGACGACATGCTCTAGTGTAACGGATTAATTGGGAAATAAATACTCCATTCGCCGAGGAAGACGGAATATTACTGTCGAGGTGTGGAAAGTTTACGATATTAAATTGAAATCGTCTCTTTTGTCATAAATTCGTGTGCTGAGGTTGCCACTGTCGTCAAACTCAAGCAGTAAGTCTAAAAACGAAACAGAATGGTCAGTGTCTGTAATATGTGGGGTTGCCTGAACTGTTATCTACGCCAAGTTCTTGTATTAGAAATCATAATAGTGCTTTTTCAACACAAAAATAACATTGTTTGCGGCTTTGTCTGCTGGAACGACAACATACTTTTCGTGAAGGGATGAAAGACAAGATACAGCGTCACAGTCTTTGAAGATAGATTTGGGTGTATTCTGTACGCAGTTTTTCAATTTATGTATTCTGNACCTACTCTGACAGTGTGAACTTCAGATTCACGCTTGATCCAGGATCTGGCATATTCCTCAACTGCGTCCATTATGATCTTAAAATTATGATTCCAGTTAATACGTTGAGGTTTCCTGAACTTGGGGCATTTTGAAATAATTTTCCTGAGACCATCGTGTTTAATAATAATCAGATTGCCTGAAAAAACGTGGCCAGAGTGTTGGTATATAAAAGGTGAACTGGAACAATCACAATTTTATAGTAAACTTTAATATCTACATGTAGGTCCTGCTATGCTTTTCTGTAACTAAAAATATGCTTTGTGATGGTGTTAGAGCAGCTGTAGGAAATAATGGGGACTGATTGAATATTGAAGTAGACGGGAATTTTCGATATTACTTATTTGTGATTAAGTATATTGCTTAGATTAATAGCTTCAATACATTTTCCTTAAATGGTATACTAGTATGTAAAAATTTCCGGTTGCTGTTATGTAATTCTTCAGTCCTAACAGGTATAAACAGTCTAAATTGTGCTACATCACAGATAATACTGCAAAGTCTATATTTGGGGTCAGTGGATTAACTCCACTCTGATCTAGACTATAGTCTCGTAGTTTTTTTCAATAACGACACAGGTAAGGGAAATAAAATCGTTCTGATATAATGGAGTCCAAGTGGATGCTGATGGTTGGACAACAGATCTTGAAACATTTACGACTCTGATCTACATTTAGCTGCCTTTTTTACATCATGTACATTAGGACGATAGTAAGTCCTGGTGCCATGACTACGGATTGTTCTCTTGTTGATATTGAACAAACGGATGACGTTAACTTTAATACATGCTGGACTAGATAAATTTCAGACTCCCTTAATGTTGTCATTACACCCGTATGGCATGGCAGTGCCAGTTCTTTGATCCAGTAAAGTTCTCTGTCTGTCCTATATGGTGTACTAAGTACAGGATTATTAGTATGATGGTATATTTTTTCAATAAACCGCACCTTCAATGAAAGAGCGGGATCATGGTCAGGTTGATTAAAATGGTTGTAAAGCATCCGATATTGTGAATCTTTAGTATCATACATGTTTTTGGTTCATCTTTCTCCGAAGTGACTGACGAGTTTCACCAACTTACAGAAGACAACATAGAGAACATTCGATTCCATAAATGACATTTTTTGTTGAACAATCCAGTGTTTCATAAGTTTTGGTAATGTATTTACGACCGGTTAATTCACTTTGGAAATTAACATATTACACTTTTTACATCTAGTGTTTTACCAGTTTTATGTCTACAATGGTGTCAGTTCGTGTGTAGAAGGAGATCGACAATCAACAAGATTTACTGTACATGGTTGCAGTTTGAGTGGTTTGTCCGAAAGTTTTAAATAGTAGTTATCTTCATGCTTTACGTAAGTCAAGTCGGTGGTATCCCGTAGTATGTTCTCCGGAACACATATAATATTGGTCACACTGTTCCTTTCTGTGACCCTTTGGTAGGACCTTGGTAATCCGGTCGACGTCCCATCCGGCATGTTCTTTATTTTATTGTGATTCATGCAATAAGTTAATAATGCTACTACGTTCTGGTGCTCTCGGGGACAAGTCCACCTGCAGAAAATACTAACTAAAAAATAGGGAGACTCCACACCACCGTAGTTCTAATAAATAAAAGTGACAATAAAAGTCCGAATTGATCAAAGAGAGGCCAGTAAGGAAAATCCATATAACATACGACAGAATCAGGAAAACAACCCAACACAGAACATAATTACAAGCTTAAATTTTAGCAGACGTAGTATGTTTAATCCTCAATAGGCCATGCGATTATTATATCAATATGATTATTCCAAGCAAAAACACAAGAAAAATAACTCCTAGGTTTTTATGTTGAATTACACTGTTAAGTTTTTGATTATTTAAATATAAGTCTGGATGGATCTTCTTGATATAATCATTATTTCAGTTTTAGTTGGATTAAAAGGATACTACCCAATCATTTGACGACATGTTTATACGTTCAAGATCATGATTTTAGAGTGTTTACAGGATCTGAGGAATCTTCTATAATAAGATTAATACCTGCGACGTCTGCAAACAATTTTATATTTGATCCAATATCACTAACAATATCATTAATATAAATGATAAATAAAAATAAGTCGAGCATGAACCTGTGTCGAAGGGGACTTAAACCCGTTCAAAGCTATATTCTGATACCTGTCTTAAAAATAATTTTCTATCCTACAGATAACATTGCCGTTTTAGCCATAATTTTCCTATTTTGAAACCAGGCCACAATGCCAAACTTTGTCAAACGCTTTGCAAACATCACAGAATATGATCATAAGTCCCTTTCCATAATCCAGTGGTTTAAAAAGATCATTTGATATAACTTCTAATTCATTTATAGCTGAGCAGACCTTCGTGAATCCAGACTGATTAGGGAGTAATGATATTATCACTGATTAAGTAGTAATGGATATTTTTCAACAAACATCGTTCCATAACTGTACCAGCTAAACTTATCAATGATATTGGACTGTTACTCCTCTCTAAGGCAGGGTTATCTTTTTTAAAAACAGGACAAACACTGGCCTTTTTCCACTCGGGAGGAAAGATACAATTTCCAGGGATATAATTAAAAACGTTTACATAAACAGACCTTCAGAACAGACGCCACTTCTTTTAAAATACGCGCACGCATTCCGTCTAGTCCTATAGCTTTATATATATTAAGATTTTTAAGAGCATCCTCTACATCAGTTTCGGTTACTGATTTGTCGATTACTTCCGATCCGACGCAACGCGATTCTGCAGAATAGATGTATAAATAAATGCGTTATTTACTTATGATTGTTGTTCAGTAACTCAGACTTTACTTGTGCAGCATCAATTAATTGGTCAAAGGAGGTAATGCAAGTAAAGGAGGAATACAAGGTTTTTTACCTTTAATTTTTTTTTCTGTGTGACTGTCTTCCATTAATCTTTCCCAGTTATATCATCACATTTCATAGTTTGCTTAAGTGAGCTAATTTTGAGTATCTAATTTCATTTGTACGGTCGTTTCTAACTCTTACAAATTCGCTTAATCATTTTGAGACTTTGTCGTTTTAGCTCTATTCTGTCTATTTTTCTCCCGTAATTATTTCTTAGACTATTAGTAATCGAAGGGGCATCTTTACTTCGACCGGTAATATTTTTAGGAATATGTTTATTAGCTATATTTAAAATGTAATCTGTAATATTTTGTACAATAAGATCAACATTAGTTGAATCAATTTGACTTTGCAGGTCAACATTTCGTAAATTGTTTCTAAATTCACCGAAGTTGCCTCTTTCGTACAACCAAATCTTGCGCTTATATCATTTAAAGACGATAGCTCAAAACATTTACATCTGCTACAATTGAATATTGACATCTAGTTAAATTAAATATATTGTTGAAAAGGATAGAAGGGAATAACGGAACTGTATAGATTTTGGAGAAAGTAGGTCAAAGGTAAAAGTCACAATGACTGAGAATTAATTTCTGGGTCATAGCTAAAAAAGTTTATACAGATTTAAAAAAATGGGTCTTTTCTTTGATGCGAGATATTTTTAGAAACAGGTGTAATTTGAAATTGTAATCAGTTCAATATATATATGCAGGGGTCACAGTGATTTACATATTGGAATGTCAAGATATTTGACCATGACTAAAAAACATGGAATTGGACATTTATAAATTTTTAGAATTTTGTATATATTGGACTTTGAATAATGAAGATAGAAACATGTGTGTCCTGAAAAATTAGTCTTAAAAGTCTGCATATGATTCAAATGAAACTTGGTAACGTCATATATGAAGTTGGAACAATGCTTGTGCACCTTATTGCCATTACCATTTTGATCGCTACAGATATACATCAATATGATAAATAAACATATTGTAAAAGAGCGATATTTACTTAAAATCGACACATGAAGATGAAAGTGTAAATGTTTCTGTTTGGTGTTAAGCTAAGCATAACTATTAGTATACCATGGTTTTCACCTATCTTTAAGAATTTATTTTTTTGCAATAAATTGTATTTATGAATGCGTATCATTTCAACCAGTCTAATATTGCTATGGCATTTGGAAATGGATCACAGCTTCTTTTGCCCATTAATCCTATTAGTATCACTATGTATCGATTTAAGCGAGTTTTCGCTGATAAACATACATTCAGGGCTCTTATACCTCAGGGCATTTCACATCCAAACTTCTGTGGCAATATCATTTACAAAGCGCAAAAATTCAAAAATTGTGCTTCAAAACTGATTAATTCGTTGAACAAACTTATTCATAAAGGATATAAATACAGCATTGTTGTTAAATCGTAACTTCTGGTTTTTGTTGGCATAAATATTGATCATCTCCTAAATGCTTTACACCAGAACTAAATTTAAACAATTTTTCATATTGGCAGTATTTGGCATTGCATAATATCATGTTCTTCTTCATAATTGATGACGTTGTTATACCAAATCTATTTAGAAGTATTTCATATGTAAGAAGGCTTGATATCATAATCAACGGAAATTATGTCCTTAGCTAGCTGTCAATAACTGCGAGCATTTGTCCGGACAGTACCTGTGTATATTGTCTTCATGTTTTATGTACTTCATTGTAAGGGTACTCGTCTTGATAAGTTGGACTTTTTTCTAGTTTGATTTTCACTGCGAGTCGTTTTGTGTTTATTTTTTAGCCATTCACCACACATAGGGGGAGGGTTTGGATCCAAGAAAACGAGTTTAACCCCACCACAATTTTTGCGCATGTCCCAAGTCAGGAATATGTTGGTGATTGGCTTGTCCGTGTCTTCTTATAAAATTTTAGTTTCTTGATATTGGATGTGGTTTCTTTCCATTGATTTATCCACCTTTTTTACCCTTTTGGGGCCATTTAGGTGTGAGGTTCCTCACTGTGTTGAAGACTGTACGGTGACCCCTAGATGCTTTGCTTTGCGTCGTTTTAACCTGGATATGGGATGTTGTCTCCTTGACATTTACCCCATTTCCTTTCTTTTTCAAATTCAATTTTAACTGCATATTCCATCAGTTTCACTGAAACAAAATTTACATTTAGTTTTACCTTCACATATTCCGTCAGTTTCGTTGAATCCAGATTTACAACTGCAGGTTGCTGTCACTTGATCACATACAGTATTTGTTCCTTCACATTGATTGTCTGGACCAGGTACACAACAAGGGGAATTCAATTTTATTTCTGAAACAGAAATAAGCAAATTCGAGACAGATTTTTTTTTTTGCATACGCTCTTCTATTTTCACTAGAACTTCAATGTCTCGAATAGTTACAATCATAGCAGTGTTAGTGTTATGGCTAAGGATCGTAAAATAAGACAATTATATGCCGTTCAAACCAGTGCTAGGTGCAGTATGAGTAATCAGCACATCAAATTGAAAGATTCAATGTGACTAAAAGCGACAACAAAAGACCAAAGCATATTCAGGGAGAGAAACAAAAAAAGGGGGCGGCGGGTGAAAACAAAAGAGCATATATCGTACGATCAATAAAGTAAGAATGTTTCATATTCACATTTTGTTGGTAAATAAATCAACAGTAGAACGTACCGCTTGTGACCTGGCATTTTTAAAACTTAAATACCTCCATTCTGATGTGAAAAGCTGGGAAAACGGGTGCATATAAGTTTTCTCATTTTAAGGAATTTTTTTGTTAAAAATAAATTTGTTAATACACATTCCATGATACGTATCTTGTTTTAGAGTATTAAGTAGCAAGCCGCACTAAAGTGAAGCGTATGTGAATGCATGATAAACCAATTTTTAACTCAGCGAAGAAATAATATGGCACCAAGCATAGAATTACTATTGACTTTAAGTATATAGCAACAAAAAGGGCATTTGGCAATGCATTAGTAGGAATTTTGTCCCATGTAAATTTACTTCATTTAATTAATTTGATTGCCATTAGATACCCAAAGACAATTACAAGTATATACTGAATTGAAGTAATAACAAAATCACCAAAGAGAGCCGAAGTACATGAGACAAAAAGGACAAATCAGGTGGAAACCACCGGAAAATTGTCGACTGCAATGGTCCTATTTTAAAAGAAATAGTTTGTTAATCCGGTATTATGGTCTGCCAAACAGTATTGCGGAAGTGTCAGGTAGCAACTAAACAGCAATTGCTATTAAATGTTCGTTTACAGTAAAAAGAAATGACCACCCCAGTACTAAGTTAAAAAAGAATCTTGAATCAGAGTTTCAGACCAAAACTTCAAATTTGCTCCCAAGGGACTGATATCTATTAAAGAACCTTTTTAATGATCGCATCAGACGAATGTTTAAATTAATGAAAAAATAATTTTTGCTCATTTATGATTCGAATTATAAGTATATGTTACTTATACCCCAATATGCATTCACTTAACAGAAATTTCTAATTGAATTTGGTGATATTCATGATATTATTCATGCTTTCCACAACAATAATGTTTTATATGTAGTTATTACATACTTAGCGACGATATGTTCTGTTTTGCATATGTAATACAGCCGGAAGTAAACAGTCCATATCATATACCTAGTCTGATATGGCCATATCAGACCGCCTCGTTCTGAAATATCTATATCAGACCGGTGATATGGCTATTTCAGCCCAGGTGTGATTATAACTCTTAACTGGAAGTATACAATAAACAGATTAAGACATGGTCATTTCCATATCAGTACGGCTATCATCCCTCGATCCATATTAGCCCTCGGCTGGCGCCTCGGGCTGATATGGGGTCTCGGGATGATAACCGTGCTGATATGGAAAAGGCCATGTATTAATCTCTATATAAAGCATCCGAATAAAAGTCAACGAGTACTGCCATAAAATATTTAAGAGGTTATTGTTCGACGTAGTTATATAGTTCTATGAAAGATCAAATACGAAGTTCTGAGGAATGTCCATTTTTAAGTAAAATATAGCCTTTATATTTTTGTCATAATTGCATTCCGTAAAAACATTTCTTTCATAAAGTGTTTGTAGCCAAATGCGACAAAATTACTTCCTTAATAATACACAATCAAGAAATGATCAACAGTAGCCATTTATAATATATCTACCACGGCCTGGCAATTTATCGCGAATATTTACACCGAGTGACCAGCTAATAGTGTAATAGGACACCAACAAGGATCCGATTTTGCGTATACGTCCTAGTACATAAGGATTAAAGGCCATTTTACGCCATTAGTGGGTCTGTGACGTTGCAAGAACTAATGTCAAAATGTCTATGGCGTAGGCGAAAGAACCGTCATTTGTTCATGAAGTTACCGATAAGAATATTGTTCCTTTGCTTGATTTTACCATGTTTTTGTAGAGACTTTGTCTCATGTGCATTTACTCCATATCCTTTCATTCATTACATATGATTTTGGCCACAAGTTTAGATACAAGGCGATTGAAGGCTATCACATTATAACTGATAGATATATTTAAAATTTGTCGTACTTACTCTGTAAGCAACCGCACTGAAGCTTAAAGAATCCAGTTTTACACGCACATTTACTGACTGTTCCATCACTTTGACATTCAGATGAAAGAGGACCACATGTGTCATTTGCAGGATCGCATCCGTCACCAAGATCAAGGACTAGGAAATTAAAATTATCACTGTCGTCCAAATATATTTCCATTTTCATTATTAATTAGAAAACAAAAATATTTTTTTGTCTTTTTGATGAAAGTTACTTAAGTGTTGCGACAGTTTACAAACACTATGAACTCCGCTAAGTACTTTCTGAAATTATATTGTCTTCACTATGACACCCTACATAGACATGAAGTGTCGGATTTACAAATGCGAACGCCATTTTGGTTAGGATTTCACCTTCCAGAATTAGATATTGCTGATTATGACTTTACCTTGGATTGACTCACTGACAGTTATAAGGGTGTCATATACATATGTAATATAAGATATTTTGTTTTTGATAGGGATTTTATCACGGCCAGTATCAAGAGTGTCCGTTAGGGCAAGCTTGATTCATTACGCCATGATAAAGTCCGTATCAAAAAACAAAGCATCTGATATTCCTTTTATCGATATTTCACAAAAATGATAAATAGAACTCTATGATAAATGGAAATAGGATGAATGTTTTTTAGCACAGTTGATCTATTGTTTATTGAAATAACTTATATCCATTCTTCATTCCTTAATTACGCGTATTAACTCGACAAATAGTTCAAAGACATGAAGTCAGCATAACAACCCTTACGTGACGTCTTCACACTGACCCGATAATGTAGCGATAGTGTCCAGTTCGGTAATGCTGAGATTATCAGTCTCTGTGGATCAATGAAAATTCAAACAAGGACATGCTTACTTCTTCAGAGCAGTGGATTTCAGTCTCACTTTGTTTAGATCACACAGTGCTTGAGTTTTGAGTGTTGTACGTTTGTTTGTTCACTGGGTATGGTGTCTTTTAGTCTTTCCGTCTTCTTATGCTCTCAATATTACGATGTGCAAACTGGATGATATATTACTATAAACAACCAAGAAAATCAAAATAACATTGACAAAATCTTCTTACGTACAGTTATTGCATTCTCGAAAATTGAAGTCTCGGATGTTAACTAATACTTGATTATTTGCCAAGCATTCGCCGAAGAAATTTTCTTTAATAGTGTCATTAGTTCGTAGTGGAATGATATTGCAACATGCAATCTTAGGTCCTGCAGCAATTCCACTGCAAACATAAAATTGATTATTTATCAAGCAAAAACATGAACAAAAATCAAGATAAACTTTTCAAAGAAATCCTTAGAATTACTTTGTCAGAAGTTTATAGCTATCAGATACGTTATGTTAATGTTTGCCAATTTCGATTTTGAACCGATACCACTCTTGTGGACATGAGGTCCACCAGGGTAATCACCAGCCAAATAGTAAGACTTGTCTGACAAGAAAAAAATACTTTGCCTGTTGTTTTGTTTTGTTTTTTATTTTCTTTTTTGTGTTTTTTTTAATTTTTTTTAATTTTTTTTTTTTAGAAATTTACTGGTTTTTTTATTCTTACCCCTCCAAAATGTTGAGGATTCATTCTGTACATGGCACTTGCTGAATGTCCTTGGTACTAAATTTGGCCTCCTATTTCGATATTTTTGGTAATGAGTATTTCGTTTTTGACTTGGAATATAGATTTCCATATTGTCTAAATTTATTGCTGCTGATGAGAGGTTACTCCTTGAAATACGTAAACAGCATAACAAAATAATCGTTTTTATGCAACGTGGCTATTTGTTGTATTTTAGTATAAGTTTTCTTCAAAATATTGATTTCAAGGACGATCAAAACTTGTTAATATAGCTTCAGATTAAATAGGATCAACTTGTAAATTGCATTCAAGACGAGTTCAGTTGTCATAAAAAATTTGGTTAACCCTGTAAACAGCCTGATAAGATCGAAACGACAAAACAAGATCATAGCGTATATGATAGTGTATATATGGATTTGAGATGTTGATATTTTTTTATTTCATTATATATGATGGTAACATTGCAAGGACAAAACTGTGAATATAAACTGTTCAATGTAAGAGATAACTAATAACTTATAACTAAGAGAAGGACATAATTCTTGATACTAAGTGTTTTATGTAATAATAATTATATTTTTCTATCTACACTCAAAGCGGTTTATAGTCTTGACATGTACAAGACATTGATCGATCCAGGCCTTGAAATATTTTTATATTTACATCAAGCTTAATAGATCAGTAATTAAAAGTAAAGCACTAGTGTTTCTGCACTTTTGCGATATTTAAAAATAGTTGGTTTTATCAAATATCGAATGAAACGTTACACTTATAAAGCATTCATATCATAAAATACTACAGCAGCATCTGGGCGAAGTTTAAGACAAAACAACTATAGAGGAATCAATATTAATATATTGTCAAACATGGACTACTCTTTACAACAAAAATAATGTTTATCTCGGCTTTAGTTCTTTATATAAAACAAGGAATCTTTATTATGTTGCATAAAATTCAAATCTTTCACCGTGAGTCAAATCAAAGTGTTTGTTTGTGATGTAAACTCTGTTTCAAAATGATAACAAAGGCTCAATGTAGACTTTTTGTCGTGGTTTCTTGTCGTTACTTAGGTATGACAGGCATATCGACAATGACTTTAATATCGCTTGAAAATCCTGAGACGTTGTCCTCTCTCAGGTAGCATCAGGTTTTGTATTACTAAGTATATTGCGTTATGGCAGCTTATTTGCAGGATTGTTTTCATACAAATTATTTGTTGTTGGCACTCATGGTTTCGTAAATACCGTTTTAAATGAAACAATATCTAATATATGATAAATATATAACATGTATACACGTTTCCAAAAAAAAAAACCAAAAAAACAACAAAAACAACAACAACTAAAATAAAAAATAAAAAAAAATAAAATAAAATAAATAATTTAGAAATATATTATTGAATTAAAAACAATGTGTGCACGAAAGGAACAAAATATGCTCTTTACACTATTTCGTTCCTCCATTCCGTGAAATTGCTATTGTTTCGTGTAAACCATTCATGAACACAACGAATTATTTGAAGTATGTAGTAATGCAATTATTCGTTTTAGGCTTGAACAATTCATTTTGCTTTCATTCATGCGTACATTCACTTGCATTATTTTTAAGTTTTAAATTTGAGAGCTCGGTAAGCTGTATTATATGTTTTCTGTCGAAGATAAAGAAAATTGGTTAGTAAAATTGTTCTGATCAGATCTAAAACTGAGTACTGTTTCGAAATCGTTGATATTGAAATATTTCAGAAAGCTCTTTTTCATCTTTGTTCTAAAAATATTATACATACACATGTATATTTATGTTTTAGATTTAAGATCCAAGTAGTAATTGAACTTGTCTTTTTAGATTAAATAAACAACAGTTGCAATGTTTCAGTTAAAAAACTACAACACTTACAAACCAGTCACATTTTGGATACTTCCATTTTGAATGCATTGGAATAAATTTTCGTCCGCCCTAATAGTTCGTACATTTTCACTAAAATTATACAATTTGGTTATATACAGAAGATGATCGTTGCTGAGGAGTAAAATAAATTAAATTATGCAAAAGAATATTGTAAGTAACAAATACCAAGGGTATTGGAAATTTATTTTCTGCATATGACCATTTTGACAACTTATGTCTCTTAAAATTATTGGAAATCCAGAAATCGAAATATGTATAAAAGCTAATAGAGAAGGAAGAAATAATCAAAGGGATCTACTAGTAAACTTAAAGCCAAACTAACCCAAGGACAGAGCTTTGCATGAGGTATATACTCTTGTTTCATGGAGCATGGTTTAAATTTAAATATTAAAGGTATTCAATATAATCGGCTTTCGGGACAACATCGAAGTACTGGACCCATGGGTTTGTGAATACCTTCAGGGAGTGTTAATCCGCCGTAGGTTGCAGCGACCCAATGGTAATAAAAAAAATACCGGAATAACTGTACATTAACTTTGACACTTCAGTGCAGAAAATATCAAAACGTTGAAATCAAGCATCCGAAAGATGTATAAAAGCTGATAGAGAACAAGTAATAAAAAAAAAAAAAAAAAAAAAAAAAAAAAAAAATCTAAACTGGCAGCCTAAATCACCTAGCTTTGTCTTAGGGTGATACTCCTTTTTAAAATCAAATTCTAAAATTTAGATATGGTGAGTTTCCAAATATAACCAGTTTATGGCATGAGGGAGATACTCCTCCTCACGGAGTGTTGTAGTAATTTGCGCAAATGCAATCCTTACTGCGCGTATCTTGTCAAACAAGACAAACATACCCCTTGCGAATAGGCGAATAAGAATAAAAATGTGACGTCACTTGCTGATCTTTCAATGGATATCATAGGTTACTCCTTATACAAATCCGGATTTCCCTCGTGGGGGAAACTTGACTAGACTAGAGTTTGTTGATCAAACTCGCTCTACACAAGCCGTATACAGCCCAGTTGATTATCATATATCGAGTGTTTTATTTGTGGTTTTAAAAGGAAATCGAAGAAATTAATAATTAAATTATATGAATGATTGTTCCGTACATTTTACATTTCGCTACATTTCCTTCTCTTTGTAACGCATAACATTAGAATTTCGAATTTGCCTATTGCTGTGTTTGACTAAACACTGAGGTATGAAAATGTGATGTTAACCTCAGATGCCCAGTTGAGGCAATTTGTGAATATCGCGAAATATAATTTATATTAACCTGTATACAATAAATGATAAAGTATAACGGGATTACTTCAGCCCCACGAAAATAAAATCCAACAATTTTGAAAGAAATCGCGGAATTTGAGATCCTCGAAAATAACCACTAATACGGTATATAATATTTAACGTATGATTCAGGGTAATTATTTGAATTTAAGTGCTTTGTAAGAAAAGAGGTGGTCAAGATGCCTGAGCGCGCAGTGTGAATGCATTTTTACCACCCCTTTTCCTACGAAGCACTTTAAAAAATCGAAGTTTTTTCTATTTAAATATACTTATTAAGATAGATAACTCAAAGTTTAAATTTAAAGCAAGAAATGATGCTTTGATTAAAGGGAATTATGTCCACAATTAAAAGGACAGTTGTTTGATATGTATGCGTTTTTAGTTATATTTTAAGTCTAAAAGTATTCTTACAGTACTGGAAACTTTAACAAAGAATTGAACGGTACATCTCTGAAATAAAATGTACAATATAAGTCATATGACAGTTCCTATTTCGAGTACAATAGAACTCCAAAAACTGATACCACTAAAAACCTGATTCCTCTATTAAAACCGAACGATAGGTTTTGGTCCGGAATTTTAACCTATATAAGTAAATTAAAATTTCCTCTGAAAACCGGCGTCTCCGAGTTCCGAATTCTAAAAACCAGACGACATCTTTCACGTTCAAGAAAAATTACCAAATTAATTCAACATGTCACATATCTATCGAAATCTTCGTCTATAAATAAGTATACGTAAACAGATGACAGCCATTTTTTATTAAAACTTATGATTGTGCAGAAAAAATACAAAAAAAAAATACCGAAGTTGCATAAAAACAGTAAATTTCGTTACGCTTTACACGTGTTTCAAGGAGTAACCTCTCATCCGCAGCATTAAAATAAAATAATATGGAAAGCCATTATCCAAAATTAGTCAAAAAAGAAGTACTCATTTCCAAAAATATCGAAACAGAAAGCCAAATCCAGTACTAAGGACAGCTACCTCCGAAAACAAAAAACTCTATATATCGGCTGATTTTTTTGTTCCGGACAGAGGCCGCTTTTTAGACTTTCCACTGTACTTAAGTTTTAATTTTTTCTTTTGTTTATGTTATTTTATTGGTGTCTTTTGTCTACAGTCTTCTTTTTCCTCTTTTTGATTGTGCTGGACTTCGATTTATGGTATTTACACGTCTATTTTGTTATAACTTTAAATTTTATTTCATTATATATCAGAAAAAAATACCATGACACTCAAAACACTCGTTTACTGAGCTTGATAAACAAAATCGAATCTGAACTTATTGTTCTTGTATCCATAAGGTGTATCACTGGTCAAGTTTCGGCTGGTTTTTTTTTTTGCAATTTAATAAACTTTAATAAATATTTACTCCATATCCTTTCATTGTTACAAGATATTTATAGAAATTTTATGCTTTAATATTTACAAGAAACGTAGTGATGAAATTCCTTCAATCATTCCAGCATTTATTTCTGTCAATTTGTTTTCTCCTAAGAATCTGTAAATATACATACAAGATATATAATTTAATTCTAGATATATAAAGCAAGACTGAAAAACATTCTTTGTAGTACAGTATTGACATTGTATCAAATGCAATTTGTTTTTGTCATTTCTGAAGGTACTTAACTTATCCTGTGGGTGCGTGAAGTTTATATCAATGTTATCATGTTTTATGTTGAAGAAATTACATAAAAGTACTGGAAAATCAATCGGGAACATTTGGGTTGGACAGAAAGTGGTTTTAGCACATGCCCTATAAGGAATTAAAAATATTTAATTGAATGAGACAAATGCATCAAATAAACTTTACAGTATTGCATATAAGGAATAAAGATATAAAACTGTGAATATGGAATGATTTGCTTCCGTACCAATGTGCAATAACGCCAAATTGAAACCACACAACGAGGGGATATATAGTCCTTGCAAAGCGGTTTCTATGCTATTTGTAAATTAACATCGGGACATGGTATAAACATACATGGCCTCAAATTTTAACCAAACCTTGCCCAAATCATAAGCTTGGTATCTAAATTCGAAATTCGAATGTTCCGAGGACTAAACAACAGTGGCAAATAACTCAAAAACATTTACAAATAGAATAAAACTCTGGTATAAAAATGATCAGCATGACAAGATCTACTTAATAGTATCATGCAATATTTAAGTTAATATGTAACCCGTTTTGAAGTATTGCCATTAGACCATAAAGGTTTCAAAATTTTTGATACTTTTTTATCAAAGACTATAACAGATCGAGATCTAATATGTAGGTATATCAATTAACGCCAGATGGCAGCACATTCAAAGTGGCCAAAACTAAAGATTTGTGGCCAAAGGAACATAACTTGAGTCAAAATCAAAAGACCGCGAGCAAAAACTACAAAAAATTACATTTTTAACAGTAAAGCCAAACAATTCCATAGGTCCGATTATAATGAAATTTGCACTGCAGATATATGAAGTATAAATTGTCCATGTGCCAGATGGGTTTTAGTGGGTTCCCAAGTTAACATACTGAAAATGCGGTTTTATAGAAAATTACCATTATATGAAATTTTTAAAAATCTGGCATTTTTTATATCCAAATGTTAAATGAACAAACATTGTGCAGAATGAATGTTTACATTCCTAAATTAAATATTTTACCTATATCAAACATTTAATTACATTATTTCACAATAAAATATCAACTCAAACAAAAGGTCACAGATTTTTGTCCGGAGAGTTATCGAACCTGATTCTTTACTGATATGCCTATAATATGTAAAGGAAAAGGATTTATTCACCTTCAATTGGTCTTATTTTCGTTAAATTTGATCTTTTGTTTCAATTTAAGGTAGCGGTTAAGTAGTATTTGTAAATGTTCAGGATGTCAAGCACTAATATTTTTTTCATGGTGGAGGTTGTCTGATAAGATCGCACCTCATGTTCGATGGATTTCAACAAGGAACATAATTTAATTTTGTCCCTTAGGAAAACATACTCAAGGATCTCCTGTCAAACTACTCAGTAATCCTGAACCAAACTTGGTAACAAGCGTTCTTCCCTTTGAAAAATGTGTCCAGCAATTTCTTACCTTATTCATGATAGATGCCATAGACAAAAACACATAGTTTAACACTGGATCCTATAGGATTTCACATTTCGTAGAATTTCTACTCTGAGACTCCTTGGCCAATAAGACCATTCTTGTTCACAATTGTCCTTTACTTTCAAAGTGTGTCTAACAAATCCAGATATGATCAAAGATTGCCACTTGAAAGGAACATCGTTTAACATAGGACTTTTAGAAAGCATTCAAAGATCAAAGAAGTCACATAGTCAGTTGAAACCAAACTTAGTCACTATAGTCCTTTGTTGGTGACTTTAAAAAACTTAACCTTATCCTTGATAGCAGCCAATAGGGAAATCGTTTACTACTGGACCTTCTGGAACGCTTTGAAAGTTGTTCTCTAAAACTATTTGGCCAATTGGAACAAAACTTGGTCACACAAGTGCTTACTTTGCTCTATTCAGCTTTTGAAAAATGTTTCCGATAATTCAACATATGATGTAAGACGACCGGCACCAGTAAACATATGTTAAAATTGGGCATTATTACAAAGAGATATATCAGAATACTACAAAGTGAGACCCTTTAATATTTCAGCTATTTGGACTATGTCAGCAATGGTCTAGCTTAACAATACAGGCTCTTATAATTAGGTGCCCCTTGTTTTCTTTTTATCTGGAATCCAAAATCAAATCATAAACTCACATCCATTTTTGATTCTCAGAATAGTTTAATGGTATGGAATTCAAATTAGAAATGTGACATTATCATTCAAAGCTGTTGTACTGTTCTCATGTTAGCAGATACAAGATCCAGTTCAACTCAATCATCCTCTCGTTTTAATAAGAGGAATACTAAAACCTTGTTACACAATTTTTCTTATGAATTGACACAAAGGACTGCCAAAAACATATTCTTTTACTTACAGAGACGTAAGAGCTGACAAATTCTGGAAGATTCCTGGAGGAAGTGTCGCCAGCATGTTTCTCCGTAATAACCTTGAAGATAATAAATAAATAATTTACAAGAAAATAATTAATTGTGTTGAAAAATTGAAATTACTTTAATACTTGATATTGAAGTAATATTTGTCTGATACAAACTGGCTTAAATTTTATAACAGTCTACACACAAACGTTGTTGGAAAGCCTCTGTTCTAAAATTTGTTTCTTAGGTTTAATGACGATCACTCCTCAGGTTTTTGAAACTGTCTTTGACTTTCGGAATTCTCTTGTTTTATACATTATTATGGATGAGAAAATTTTGCACACTGACCCTAGTTTTCTTCTAAATATGATATTTTATGAAAGGATATGGAGTAAATGAACATGAGACCATAACACATGTTTACTCAAACTGCAATAATTTAATGAGCTGTATGGCCATTTCGGAAATTGATTCCTCAACAGCAGCACTAGAACCCAAACAAAGGAAATCCATAATTTCAAAAATGTTTAAAATATATAAAACCAAACGAAATAGCTTAGGACAAAACTACGATGGAGGGAGTTAATCCTTCGGTTTTAGAATTTACAAAATTTAGATGATAGTTATTGAACAAAGTGTACACATGAGATAGTATACATCTTCAATACACTTCTGACAAAATTTGACGTAATTCTTGATATGCCTTCATCGCATTTCAAAGGTTGATTACCTTAATGTAAAATGAATGATAAGTATTGAGAAGTTCGGTTTCCCGTCAAAATTTCAGGCGTATAAATCTCAAAAAACGGCCACACTGACCTATCAATTTGTTTGGCTTAAAATGATGTATGATCCATATTCTAATTAATAGAAATAATAATTTTAAATTCTCGATTTAATAAACTTGAGGAGTGACTATCCTTAGTCACATTTTTTTCCATCGGACTATATCGGTACAATAGATGGTTATTTACAATACGGAATAACTCATTTCAATATATCAGTAACTCTGATTAATATAATATACAATAAAGAATATTTTTTTATTTGATGGGATAAAAATCATTATCATATACTTTATTAAAAAAAATAAAAGAATACCCCTCGATGAAATCATAATTATAAGAATATTTTCCAGTTTCAACAAGCATGCTCACAGCAAGCGAATATGAAATCGGCAGCTTCGAGTATTAATCACATACGTAGGCGTGCCTACTGGGAAGGAAGCCCCTACACATGTAAGTTCGTGTATTTCCACCTGAACGATAAACATCGCACACGATACCATCATATCAAGTAACGTATTATAGCAAAATGCCGGTAGTGCACTAAACTACGAAAGGCTTCTACACTGGTTGAAGTATACGAGCAAAACACCATTACATATCGATTACATATCACAGAAATCATCAGATTTCATCAGCCCTCGGTCACAATCCTCCCGCGAGAATGCTATATGAGGCTGATATAACGACGTAGCGTTGTGAAGGGTGTGATATAAAAATGTCACGTGTTATTATCTAAAAAAAATGAATGAGGCTCAAAAAGTAAAGGTTTATAAAGTAAGCGTCAAACAAATCCAGGAATAAGATTGATTTTATATCATAAAGTTTAAATTCAACAAAACCACGCCCTTTTCTGTTTATTTGAAAACTTCTGCATATAAGTCATTTTGGTTATTTGTTCTCTTTCAGCTTTTACACGTTTTTTGGTGATTGGACTTCCAAATATTTTGGTTTTATCTGCACTGATGAGACATAAGTTGTCGAAATGCGCATATGCAGAAAATAAATTAACAGTAACTTCGGTATTTTGTTATTTATTTTTATACGACTTCTCTCTCTTTCTTTTCATATGCATGATATGGTTGAATTTCCAATGAAAAATCTAATTCTTTCGCTATCAGAATTTCTTGCGTATGTAAAACACGTACTGGGGATTCTCTAAACGGTAGGTCCTTTACTTTTGACTGAGAAGAGAAATGAAAAAAAAAGAAACTTATCAATGTTCAAGTAGATCATCTCAAACCGTAAACGGGTCGTTTTCGCAAATACCATCAATAAATTTCCCATTTTGGCTTATGAATAAATTGTGAGTCAACTGGCATAGAAGGCAACGCCTGTCGCGACATGTTGTAAACTGATCTGTTTCAGGTGATGTTAATTTGGCTCTTACGAGAATGTCCTTCAGACTTTTGGGACGACGAAATGATACTAGAGGAGGTTCTGGAAAAGGGGCTTTCATTTTGGGTGATGCATGTAGAATTGGCATATATTCACGGGTTATAGCTGACAAATGAGGTAACTGTGGATGGAAAGTAGTAACCAGTGGCGTCCGCAAATTTTTCTTCTTTTTTTGCCGATAATCTAGCAATTCGCTTCGGTCAATCGAAGAGATCTTTTGAACAGTTGTCCTGACATGCTTTTCTTTGTAACCCGAATGCTTCTTCTTGCGAACAGATACGACGTATTCGGGTTGAAAGTCCATATGGGATGGCATTTACACAGTGTCTAGGATGGTAGCTACTGGGGAGCAAGTATGCATGCGAATCTGTCGCTTTAGTGTGCAAATCAAAATGTATTTGACCATCGACGAGTGTTGAGGTCGTATGAAGGAATACATTTGTAGTTTCAGATATATGACTGTAAATTTCATAGAAAGGTGATAATTATTGATGAATTCTATAAATTCGTCCAGGTGTTTTCTGGTTCTCAGGCTAAAGAAAAGTAATGGATAGAAAAGCTAAAATCCAGTTGGAATATAAGAATTTGAAAAAATGAAATATACTTTGGCTAAATTTCCTGCCTCTACCCATTTTTTTTTCGTCCTGACATGGCTGAAGTTTTGCTCATTTGGCGTTAAACACTATTTTTTAAGTGTATTGTTTATAAAACTGACAAAATTCTTTTTTCCCTTCTCATGTTACATCTGTAAACAACAGCATCCAACATGTAGCTCTCGATATTTTGTATAATCATTCGTAGTTTAGTCTTAGTAAATAGGTTTTGTTTGATTGTCTTTACTTTTTTATTGTGTTTTGAAGAAGAGACGGACAGGTCTCGAAATATCAACTGTTATTTTGTGTGCTATTTATTTTGTTCATTTTGAAGTTTATAAATATATATATATATCACCAGGTCATTTGAAATGATGACCGACAGGCAGGGATTTTTTTTTGGTGAGGTCATTTTTTGTGGTGTCCACTTATTCTTTTGATAAACGGTTGGAAACTTTCACCCACATACTGTAGGCCACAGACCTGGCAGTCAATGAGGTAAATGTAGAGGACATATAGGTGTCTTAAAATTTACATTGTAAAACATCTTGTAAACCTTACCTGTTAATTTGCTACTAAATGTTTGTGTTTGTTGCATGGTTGCATCAAAACGAATGAATCGACACCGCAGTGACCTCAACCAAAAAACCACTCCAGTCTGCAAGCCAACATTTCAAATTACCTGGGCTAATTACAAGCGGAGTTGGAGCGTTAAACAGAGACATTCGACAGAAAGCTTCTGGATCAGAGAGTTAGTTGCATTATACCCGGATGGCATTAAAAAAATCGTAGTAATTGTCTTTTTCCCGTTCATTTAAGTATTCATTTTCACAGTTTGCGTTTGTATATTTCTGTTTTGTTAAATAAGTGGTTTTGTACATAATATATTTAGCGGGGCTAATTATATGCCCCTACCAATTTCCCAGATTTCCCGGTGGCAGTCAGTACTCAGTTTATCAGTTTTGTTTTGTGCGGTTGTCAGGTACACAAAATATTTTGGACAATCTTTGTGTATATATTGTAATCTTGTGTCCAGGTGAAAAATCTTTGACAGTCGATGCATTAACGGTTACCCATTTATCAAATTTTTGAATAAAATATACATTACATGTAAAAATTTAAAGTTGGATAAGTGGGAAAAGGTCATGTTACTAGAACAACAAACACATTTTAGAGCTTGGATCAAGTCTTGGACAAACATTATGCCAGAAAATTAAATCCAGGTGAAAATAAGTCTTTATTGTATTTATTTTATGTGTAGTATTTATTAGGTTTTTTATCAGTCGCTATTTTAAAACTTTTTTGATCTTCTTGTTTTGTTTCTTTTTTTTTGTTTGTTTTGATTGTTTTTCTGTGTTTGTTTTGTTCCTTTTTTNNNNTTTTTTTTTTTTTTGGTTTTAGCTGATTTCTATTTTATTTCTTAGATTATTGTTGATTAATTTTTATTTTGCAGATGCTTTGCCTTTATGTTATTGTACTAAATATTAATAAGAAATAAATACTTATTTCTATCTTTTTTTCATTTATTTGTTCTCATATAAGTCAGACATGATTACAAAACTGATATAAATATCAGTATCCATACGACTTTCATTTTCTAGATCAATACATATAATTAAGGTTTAACGTCACATTACTGGAGTTTCAATAAGTAGGACACGGTATCTGCATTGTTGTACACATCTACTTCCCCTTGCTCGAGTCGTTGTTTCTGTCGATGAGGTTTACTGTCGAGGATCCTGTATTTCAGTTTTCTTGTCTTTCTCGTTCCACCGGTTACATACTGGGTGATTCTGAAATCGTTCGCTGCTTGTGTGTCTTGAAGTCTTTCTATGATAACATAGAGGTTTTTGCGTGCTTTGTGAAGTTGGTTGCTGAGTTTGTGGTGCCATCCCTCTAAGTGGTTTCTTGTTCTTGGTCCAACTGTTGAGTGGTGGTTCCATCTTGCAGTCTCCATTGCAATCCATTGCTCGGTTATGCAGTCGTTGAATCTAGTTACTTTGGCGTCGTCGGTTTCGAAGTCCTCAATAGCGTGGAACCATACCTCCTTTACTTAGTGAATGGATATGACTGGTGTGGCTGAAGCTCTCCTGACGTGTTGGTTGAGTAAGTTGTTGTTGGAATACTGGTCGACTAATCCTAGTGTTTGTACTTTCTTCCTCATACGTTTACAGTATGGATGCATGTGGAAATGATACCCCTGCTGCATTTGGTGCTGATGACTCGAAATCCAGAGAGATGGTTGTTGGGTTGAGTGGTGTGTTGTTGTCTGCTGCTTTTGTCTTAACAATATCGAATAGCCGTTGGTAGGTGATCCGACATTAGTCTGGCAGGAAGGCGAATATGAGCAGAAACATCCCGTCGTCTATGAGAACATGGAGTGTGTAAACCTTTCTGAATAGGACTGGACTGGCATAAAAAGTTCCATCTCTAAACATTGTGTCGGCGCTACTGAGGTGTCGTAAATTGTCTGCAGTTCCAAACATTAGTATTTTGTTGTAGTCACTATCATCTGCAAGTAAAAATTGGTCAACAGTTGTTGTCTTTCTCAATTCCCCCTGTAGATTGATTGCGTTGCGGGTAGTTGGTAGTAGTGCTAATTCACAAGTGCGTTCTCGGTAGAGAGAGAATTTTGTGCTGACAAATGTAGGGATCCTCTCAACAACTTCCCGAGTGTGGTCGTTCCATTCTCTGTTTGTCTCACTGACATATAAGTTTGGTAGTAAATCTGTAGTTTTGCGTGACTTGAGTATTGCCAGAAAATTCATAGCTTTTATGTCAGCTTGAGCAAATGGGTGGTTATGGTCTCTTGGAAATCTCGTGATAAGGCTATCATGAGTGTTTGCTGTACCTGGACAGTCTTTCTCGACACATTTCTAATAGGCGAGTTCTGCATCTCTGCCTTGTTTTCTTGTTTTTACGACATATTTTTAGCCATTCACTGCTAAGTAGTGACCTCTTGCATGTTGAATGTAATCTACTTGTACTTGTGCATTCGCCATGGTTAGACTGAATATGAAATGTGGTCAAAATGCATTTGCTTATATGCATTGCAAATGGCTTGGGATGCTTATTGAGCAGTTGTCAAATTATCAGTAAAAAATAAAAATAAAATAACAAATTCATGGGCTTGGGTGCTTCTGGAACAGTGTTCAAAGCTAATAACATGTGATTAAACATGATTTTTGTAACTGTTTCATTCACCTTTTGCTTTTTTAATCTTGATTTAAAGGTAATACAACAAATTTAGCCTTTTCACTAAGAAAGCTATATTTATTGAGTGTTTTGATTTGTTTTGTTTTTGATTTTTCCTTTGTTTGTTTTTTTATTCATTTATTTGCTTCTTTTTAATAAAATTGTGATTTTGTTTTTATTTTATTGTTTGCACTTAAATTTAATTCAAAATCAAGTAACTTATCACTTCTTTAATTTGCCAAAAATTTTATCAATATTCTTTAAATTTAATTCAAATTGACACATGATACACAACTTTTTACTTTTCTCAACTTTGATCCATGGAACAAATTTTTGTTAATTAATTTGCTACACAATTAGTCTTAAGTACTAAATAAACACACGCCTAGGCAATTAAATAAAAAGTTCGATAACTGGGAATAGTGATTTTTAAAAAGTTGGATAAATGGGAAGACACCGTATTAACCTATTTTTTTACGATTAATTAACAGATCTTGGGAGACGCTGAAAAAGCTAGTAGGTCCAGCGAAATATTCATCCTTTAATCAATTTAGGTCTTTTATTGCCTAAAGTTTTCTATAGTAACTTTATTTTGATGGTGTTGTGTATCACTTTAGACCTTGATATATATTTTTATATATAAATAGCGTCTTAAACAGCAACAAACTTCGAAATGTTATTTTCTCCTCAGGATAACCGTGTAATAGTTATGCGGGTCTTGAAAAAATTATTCATATGCGTCTAAAGTCAAAGATCACTAGTATTTTTCTTTTAAAACTAATATATATTATATATGTCAGTCTGAGAGATTGCTCAATGATACCCACATAGATGTTTATAATATGAGAAATTAAATCACAAAGGATGAAATTTTCAATTAATAGAATTGAGCTTTTTTCAGTTGCATATAATAAAGAACACATTAAATGGAATTTAGCATATTCGATTCCACAGTACAGCTCAATGATCGCTCCAGGAAACACATAAAAGAAAAAGAAAAATCTAAAATTCTAACTTTATATCTACTTGACAATAACAAAATTGAGAAATAATACAGAAATGGAAACGTTCAACATTCCCTACCACACGCATACGATTCGCACGATGAACGCACATGATTTACACGTTAAGTGCACAAATTCGCACGATGAATGATACAGAAAGTTCTCAATCGTGTATCATGTGCCGTGTACCGTGTACCGTGTAACGTGCACCGTGTCGGTTAAATAATCTTATATATTTTCATGAAACGAACTCGAAGAAAAATATGAGCGTGCAATATTTCACAGTATAAATAAAATGGTAATTTACAATGTGATACATATAGATAAAACTGTTAATTTTGACAAAAGAAAATAGTCGGTTTTCAATATGAAACAGTATTTATGACATCAGTGTTACAAACTTTCTCTCTGTTCGAACTTTTGCCGCAACAATATCAGAATAGGGGTGCCAAAAATATCAATTTGTAATTTTTGTCAGATAAAAAAAATAATGCATAAAATAAACAATCTAAATGAAAAATAATTCGAATATATCTTAATGAAAGATGTTGCAAAAACAACCTAAACACCCAAGTAAAGAAACCTTACTTTTAAATTAGATTTACAAAATACTGAGAAACTTTCTATAATTTAACCATAAATATATAAAAAGGGCACTTTTTCTCTACTTAATATTTTACCAGTGTCCGCAATACTAAAACTTAATATAATTTAACCATAAATAGAAAAAAAAGGCACGGTTTCTCTATTTATCTTATACCGGTATCCACAATACTGAAACTTCCTATAATCTAACCATAGATATTTCAGAAAGGGCGCAATTTCTCTATTTTATAATTTACCGGTGTCTGCAATACCGAAACTTCCTATAATCTAAATGTAGACATATAAGAAATCACATTTTCTCTATTTAATATTATACCGGTGTCTGCAAGGCTAAAACGTCATATAATTTAACCATAAATTGAAAAGAAAGGGCACATTTTTTTATTTATATTATACCGGTTTCCACAATACTGAAACTTCCTATAATCTAACCATAGATATATAAGAAAGGGCAAATTTTCTTTAGTTTATATCATAACGGTGTCCACTATACCGAAACTTCCTATAATCTAACCATAGATATATAAGAAAAGGCACATTTCTCTATTGTATATCATACCGGTGTTTGCAATACTGAACTTCCTATAATCTAACCATAGATATATCAGAAATGGCGCATTTTCTCAATTTCATATTATACTGGTGTCCGCAATGCTTAAACTTCATATAATCTAACCATTAACATAATAGAAAGGGCACATTTTCTCTATTTAATATTATATCCGTGTCTGCAATACTGAAACATCTTATAATCTAACTATATATAAAGGAAAGAACACATTTTCTCTATTCTATATCATACGGATGTTCGCAATACTGAAACTGCATATATTCTTACCATAGGTATATAAGAAGAAAGGGCGCATTTTCTCTATTTTACATTGTACTGGTGTCCGCAGTACTGAAACTTCCTATAATCTAAACGTAGATATATGAGAAAGGGCACATTTTCTCTATTTAATATTACAAAGGTCTCCGCAATACTTAAGCTTCATATAATTTAACTAAAAATATAAAAGAAAAGGCACTTTTTCTCTATTTCATATTATATCGGTATCTGCAATACTGAAACTTCCTATATTATAACCATAGATATATAAGAAAGGGCACCTTTTCTATATTTTATATTATAACGGTGTCCACTATACCGAAACTTCATATAATCTAACCATAGATATATAAGAAAAGGCACATTTCTCTATTGTATATGATACCGGTGTTTGCAATACTGAACTTCCTATAATCTAACCATCGATATATCAGAAAAGGCACATTTTCTCTATTGTATATCATACCGGTGTCTGCAATACTGAACTTCCTATAATCTAACCATAGATATATCAGAAATGGCGCATTTTCTCTATTTCATATTATACTGGTGTCCGCAATGCTTAAACTTCATATAATTAAACCATTAACACAATAGAAAGGGCATTTTTTTCTATTTAATATTATATCCGTGTCTGCAATACTGAAACTTCTTATAATCTAACCATAGATGTATAGGAAAGAGCACATTTTCTCTATTTTATATCATACGGGTGTTTGCAATACTGAAACTGCTTATATTCTAACCATAGGTATATAAGAAGAAAGGGCGCATTTTCTCTATTTTATATTATACTGGAGTCCGCAGTACTGAAACTTTCTATAATCTAACCATAGATATATAAGAAAGGGCACATTTTCTCTATTTTATATCATACCGGTGTCCGCAATTACAAAACTTCCAATGATTTAACTGCAGATATAATAAGTTTATCTGATTAGACTTTTATTGTTCTATTATATTGAAAAGCCGGATATAGCGGCATTGCTAAAATTGAATATTCAAGTTGATTGAATAAAGGTCTGCGTTTCTAAACAATAAATGTTTTAGTGATGAAAAATCGCTAGTGATACTTAATCTGATAATATTTTTATTTTCTTCTTTTTTAATCAGCGGTTGTAAAAAAGGTATACAAAATGTATTTCGAGTTTAAAATAATAGAAATAAAACAACCGTGTTGTGCAGAAAACTGGCAAACCTATCTATAAAATGCGCAATTTAAATGAAACGAGTAAACGCACGCTACACGATACACGCAATGAACGTTACACGATAAACGATACAAGATGAGCGCACACAATTAACACGATGAACGCAAACGGTCTACACGATGAACGCACACGATTCAAACAATGAGCGTTTTTGGTATATTGAACTTTTCCATCGCTGTAATAATGAATACTTTCAAATTAAGCGTTTAAATAATTATCTTTTACTTACAAACTAATCAAACTAGACAAATTCTGGAAAGTCCCGATGGCAACTGTTGCAATCATGTTTCCATCTAAATTCCTGAAAAGAAAACATTATTTTTACCGTATACTTATGGAAATCCTGTTTAGTCTTTAAGGATGTAGTAAGATGAGGTTTTTGCAATTTGTAAAAGTCATTCGGATTTCTCTGATTTTATCCAGTATTACTATGTAAAATATTTTGCCCCATTACACCCAATTTTCTTGTTATCAAAGTCTTCAGAAGCTCATTTTCAGTCAGTAAGTAAGCTTTTATTACATTGTAGATTTTCCTTCCATGTGAAACAAATCAATATTGTGCCCATGATATACTAAGGTAAAAGTCCAAGAGAGCCTTTCCCGCCATTTTTTGAAATGTGAAATATCTTCAAAACAAGGCCCATAACCTATCAATATTTTAGCTTACTTTATTCCTTTAACGATGCTCTTTCCATTTCGGGTATCAATCTAAAATCGTAGATTTATAAAATTTCACCTTACTACATCCTTAACGATGTTGTTTCATAGCTCCTTTTAAACATAAAACTATTATAAATGCAATTCAAACACTTACATAAAGATGTAAATCAATCGCATTACTCCGTCTTAAGCAATCGTACCATCAATAAATATGTTACGAACATGGAGTAAATGAACATTAGACCATAACACATATGTTAACTTTAACTGCAATAATTTTAATAAGCTGTATGGCCATTTCGGAAATTTATTCCTCATCAGCAGCACTAGAAGCCAAACAAAGGAAATCCATCATTTCAAAAAATGTTAAAAATGCATGAAACAAAGCGAAATCCGAATAATCAGTAATATGAAATATAGCTATGGACAAAACTACGATGAAGGAGTTAATCTTTTGGTTTTATAATTTACATAAATTTAGATAATAGTAATTGAACAAAGTGTACACATGAGATTTTATCTCATGTACAAGAACGCCATCTCTAAGAAAAATACAGAGCATACATCTCTACCACGGGGAGTTGTTTTACCAACTCCACACTGAAATAAAAGACAAACTCCTGTATTGAATATTTTACGAATGTATATGGAGTAAATGAACATAAGACCATAGCACATATGTTAACTCCAACTGCAATAATTTTATTGAGCTGTGTGGTCATTTCGGAAATTTAAAGCATAAATTATAAAGGTTTAATTTTATAGAATCTTAAATAATAATGTGGAAATTACTTGTTGATGGAGGGTGACAAAGCTAAATTCATCAATGAACATCTACAAATAAAAATCATCAAACCAACAAACCAGCCAATACGATTACTAAGGGTCTGTGTCAACTTGAGCAAAAACACAAGGTAAGAGAAAAAATGAAAGGATATGGAGTAAATGCACATAAGACAAAGTCTACAAATACATGCATGATTATACCAATTACAAAATACCAAGGTTACTGTGAATTTAGGTTGCACATTTCGAAAACTTATGTCTCATCAGTGCAGATCAATTCAAAACATTTGGAAGACCATGTACCAAATTGTGTGTAAACGCTGATAGAGAACAAATTACCAATAGGATCTAAATAGGAAAGACAAGATCAGCTTACGAAAGATATATGCAAGAGCGAGATACTCCTTAGGTTTAACAAAATTTTCTTAAATTTAGATATTGCAAGTTTTCAAATAAAATCGGTTTTCGGGCCAGCACCGAAGTACTGTCTTCAGGGTTGGTGAATACCCTAGGGGACTTACAGTCCACCAGCAGTAGCATCGGCCCAGAGGTAACAAATAACAAAATGCCGAGGTTACTGTGAATTTAGGTTCAACGTATGTGTATTTCTACAGCTTTTGTCTAATCAGTGCAGATCAAATCAAAACATTTGGAAAATTGGATGAAACCAAGCAATGAAACAGCGCTTTTATTGTTGTCTAAAATGTGTTCATAAAAGCCTTTAAAAACCATTAATTTATCCGTCTGTGGTAATGGAGCAAAGAGTGCCAGTAAAGAAATATGATTATTTTATCTTTATGGACCTTGTCTGTTAACGTTACAATGGCAAGCAAAGTGTAAACATCGCAAACTTCCCTGTCTTGAATAAACGATGATGCATCTTATGTGAAATTAGATAATTTTTGAATCTAATTAGACCACTAATTTCTTCTTCGAGCAGTAAAAACCGAAATATTTTGAAGAAACATGTATATATGACAAGACATATATGAAAAAATAATAGACGTATGGATTAGAGAATGATAAGCCATGCTTCTTGAAGTATAGTGCGAGGAGCTTTAGCTCCGAGCACTTATTTCATAGAGCAGGGCTTTTCATTCTCTAACGCATTTATGACATATTTACATTTCGAGTGGTTAAATCAATGGAATTAGAATTTCTTCAATTGGTGAATTAAGGTACTACATATATGAGAAAAGCCCTTTGGCAATAATCAGGTGTTTTTGACCAACAATGAAATAAAATGTACTCAGTTTGTAATCACTCTTGTTTCTGTTAAGCTATATGTATAGGTTAAACAATGATTTGCCCTGTTTTATAGTCCATAAAACATGGCAAATCATTGTTTGACCAATTTAGAACATAATCACTCCTCCAAGACTTTGTAAAGGATATTTTCAAAATCAATTACGACTTGATTAAATTCAATCATTTATGTAATCAAGTATATGAACAACTGAACTAATGAGACAGAAAGCCTTCACATTTCACTTCACAAGTTGCCCTAAGCAGTAATACTTGTATATCCAAAATCCTTGTAAATGTTGTATTATATACCATTGAGAGTTGAATGAACAATTATTAGGAAAGAAAAGAAATATACTATTTGAAGGTAAGTTCTCTTCACCCTTCTTCTCTTCTTTAAAAATCAATTTTGAAGTGAATCTCTAGCACAATGGATGTCAAAAATGATCTTCCAAACTTTAATCTAGTCGCGACTGATGATACTGATTGGAAACTAGAAGATTTGGATATGATCCAAACGCAGCAACTTGTTTTTAGTTCTAATAAGGCAACAAATGAAAAATTTGGAAATGCGGTTACAACTAGTGAATTTAACAAAAGATTAAATGAACGTATTCCGAAAAAAAAATCAAAATGCTACAAAGTCAACGTTTGGAAACAAGGGGCTAAAAATAGAAACTGTAACCCACAAACATCTTTGGATGAATACACATGTGTTCCTTTGGAAATTGAATAAGCCGCAGAAAAAGAAATGGATTTTTGATTAAGTAGATTCATTTTGGAATGTAGAAGAGATAATGGATCGCCCAGTGTTTTCCTTTTTTGCCAAACAAAAGGTGGTTATTTTTGAAATTCAAGATACCCGGCTTTTCTAGCCGGCTTTGTATATTTGCAGCATTCGTGTGCTGTATTTGGTAATGTATAAAAAAAAACTGTAAATTTGATTACTTGATACATATTTAAGTAAATTAAAAGTAATAAATTTTTGTTTTGTTGTTATTCAGATTTGACAGTAAAGTTTTAAATCCATTCATGTTTTATTTTTTGGGTTTTACTTTTTAATGAGTATAACACACTTCTGCTTGCTATACATGACCGCTTTTTGAACATATATGGCATACGGAACTAAAATGTGAATCGTTTGTTATTATTATATGGTTNGAAATCCTGTCGTTTTTGCGTGTTTATCATCCCTTTCGTTTTCGTACTGGATGTTTTGATCATTTTTTCGTGCCATCATATTCAAATTGAATGGTGGTCCCCATTTTGATGATTTCTCCAAAGGTTCGTTCTCTTTGCTTTGAATAATTTCGTCCGGTATCTTCCCTTTTCGTTCTGTACGAAAAAAAAAACATTTTGTTCGGATCCGCCATTTTGTCTAATGAAAATAACTACGGAACTACTTCGGTGCGGAACTGAAAAATATCCGTTTTTACCGACCACCTTGACGAAGGCAAAGGTGGTTGGCCTGCAAAAAAAACGTGGTCGGCAAAGCCAGCTTTAATGGCGAATGAAAAACACTGATCGCCATATCCTCCCAATACACATCAAGCGCTTTCTAGTGGCATCCAGAGACATTTAAGGGAAAATGGGAGACCACATATTAATTTTATGGAAAAAAGGTTCTGCAAGATTTTCAACCTTCCAAAGAGCATTGGATGCGCGGATGAAATCTGTTATAGGTGAGTATAAGCTTCCGAATCGATTGACATAAGGATGTTTGCCCGTAATGTTTTAGTATTTGTTTCGGATATTTCAACTTCTATCCATTTTAAAAGATTGTAAGTTTTTGCACATGGACTCTCTTATATTTCTTTCCATAACATTTAGAGCATTCTATTAAATTTTCAAAATATCGATTTTTCATATTAATACATGAAAAAAACATTTGTAATTTTAATTAACCAATGGAAATGCCAAGGTGTTGGATATCCTGGCAAATTTTCATTTGTGGATCCAATTGGGAAGGGGGGGGGAGTCTGGAGGTTGGAACCCCTTTTTGGGGCAATCATGTATTTTTCAATGAATATCCTGATATTTTACTAAGAAATACCACCAAAAGTTTGCATGCCTTGCTCCGCTCGGCGAAATTTTCTTCTAATTCCAATTGGACCCCCCATCCTTTTTCAAATTGCCTGCATCCGCGCCCGATTTTAATCTCTGAAGTTTGCAACTCAAAAACGAGATTATTTCGTATTTTCCTTTCATTTTGAGGATTCAAATTATTTCTTTTTCAATTTTCGATGAAAAAATCACTGTTTCGAGCACATGAAGTCCAATAAAAATTCAAATTTAGTAGCGAACTTCCTTAAATTTGATTTCATTATATCAACAATTTCATCTATGCCTTGAAACACAAATGAAAGATAAAATAGCCATTTAAAAGAAACATATATTGAAAGTGAATGCCTTTAGATGGATATTTCAAGAACATATTTCAGTTTCAAACTTTACCTGAAAAATTAAGAATAATTGAAATCAATTATATTGATTTTTTTTCAAATTAATTGATGGGAAAGAGCAAAATTCAAGTTATCCAAAAAATGACTTTTTACAGTTTTATCCAAAAAGAGTAATTTGGCTAAAAGTTGGATAATCCATTACTTTATTGTCCATTCGGTTTGACAGGTCTTTGTGAAATTACTTTCGGAAACATTTTATCCTAAAGATATTTACGTATTAACAAAAAACAATACTTGTGTGAAATATATCTTACAAAGTGAAATCGTGGCTTTGTCTATCAAAACAAAATACAAGAATGAAATCCTCAACGTACGACTGAAATAAACATCTTATATATAATTCTTTTTTCGAAAAATGAAATAAACAAAATATAAATAAATTTAAATTAAATCTGAAATCTATTTAAATTTACGGAAAGGCAACATGATACGGTCATAGTTGCATGATTGGCCCGTCCTAAATCAATTCTATGTTTAGCGTCGACATAAGACATCGAAAGCTAAGCCGGAGGGAGGGAGAAATAAAACAAACAAAATTTTTAAACAAAACATTTGCAATTGTCTTCTACAAATTTTTATGCATAAATATGCTTAAGTGCAGGTTTCACACTTTTATTTTAAATTCTTGACTGACACAAAATATTTCATGTCATTTTCCTTGCAAGTCTTTCTCTTTAGTTCCATACCGACTGCTCAGTAAGTGATTGATCGCGACATCAACCCAAACGATTTGTGAATATAACGACATTTTTGTTTGTTCTTTTTATCTTCAAGAATGTTGAAAAACCTACGCCCGCGGGTGACGTTAAACATAGAATTAAAATGGATGGCTTTCTTTTTGATATGATAGTAATTTGACCTAATGTATTCCTGCAATTTTTATTTTTATTTCTTTGTTTTTGCTAGGAATTCATAAAAAAAGCTGATACCGTGTCTATGGAGGATGAACGTATTTTAAGGGGAAAAGGGTGTTTTTAGTATGGATTCTGCAGATGGCCTTAGTTATGCTGTTTTCTTTTATAACTGTAAACTTTTTGGATTCCGTGGGATGGATGAACACCGCAATCTTGATGCTTCACAATACCAAATTGTTACATATCCACAAAGTCAGAGCCGTTGTTTGGAATTTTTTGGACGTGTGTCAAAAATGTTCAAGGTGGGATAAACAATAGGAAAATTGAACCATAGCAGATCACGCATCGGGAAGACCCTTTTAATCCAAGAGATATTGTTAAATTATTTCACAAATATCTATCCCTTATCCCAAGTGAAGGGCCATTTTATCGTAGACCAATTGGGAAAATGGGTCTCAAATGTAATGGAGTAAAGTTTTCAAATCAACTTGTTGGAGTTAACAAATTGTCTGTGTATATCAAAACCACGTTTGAACTTGCCGGTATTGATGCCAGTAACAGAAATATATCCAATCCCTCAGGCAAGGTTTCATATTCACTTCTTTTTATAATAGCGGATTTGATGATGCGGCAGTAAAGTCAAGGAGTGGACATAGGAGTAACGCTGTTGAAATATACAAAAGACAGAGTGTTCAATTAAGCAAGCAAATACGTGATGCCTTGCAACCTCCACGAATATCTAATGAAGATGACAAGGAAAACAAGCCAATACCTTCCGACTCATAAAGTAGATAACTCTACAATAGATGACGAGCTTGTTATTCAAGTGCCGAAATCTGTTAAACGTTTAAAAATTGTCACCGGTGATGGAAAAATTATGTCATTTCAAATTTAGATCAACCCTTTTGGTTAGACACATTATGTTTTTCTTGTAGTGTTTATTTATTTATTTATTTATTTTAGGTATTTATTTTTAATAACCATTTTTTTGTCTGGGAAATATAGGAACTTTCTATTTATATATATTTACATGAATATAGTTATGATATTATTAGATTATTATAATAAAATTGTTATTATCATTATTTTTATTATTATTATTATTTCAGCTACATTTGTACAAATCTGATAATTGAAATTGTCATTACTTACAGTTTTATAATAATATAAGCATAGTTATAGTCATTTATTATTTTTTTTTTCAGTTAAATGGTCAACAATTGCCTATGGCTTTACTTATATAAAACATTCCGGATTATAGCCTTCTATAATCACATAGAAAAGTGTGGTTTATAGGAATTAAAGCTCCAAATGAAGATTTTTCATTGGTCGAGGAGGAGTGATTAATAAGTATATATAAGGACGGTATGTTAGATTCATCCTGCAAATGAAATATCATTAACTTATAGCGGTGGATTTAGATAAGCAACTGTTTGTGTTTGGAAATCGCTTTATTATTTGTATGTATATATATTTATTCATATTCATTTATCCACCAAACGTCTTCTTTTCACCCTCTATTTTTTACAATGTACATTTTACAAATGTCAGTGATTTTCACTATATGGGCTTTTCGTATTGGTGGAAATGTATGTACTTTAATTACAAATTGTACATAGCTGCAGGCAATAAAAGGATTATTTGTTTGACATTTTGGCCTGTACGAATGAATGCATTGTCTAACAACAATTTTTAAACAATAAGATAATCCCTTACTTAGTACATGGAAAAAATAAAAAAAGGTGTGCTCTTTGAAAAATAGAGCGGTAAAAGGAAGGCTTTTGGTTGGACGAGAGAATGTAAGTATGTGATAATGAATGAACAATATGCAAATCAAATAGCTGTTTTTTTAATCCTACTCCGGGCATTTGTCAAAACCCAATATAAGAGTTCAAATAAGTAAAACAATAAGCAAACAGAGACTCAGAGTCTGAACTACAAAAATATAATCAAATCAAAACATTGGGAGCTTCATTTTGAATTTTACTTTCACAAAAAATATGAGAATATTGCCAGGGACGGAAAAAAAATATCACTTTCAGCATATCGAAAAATATATTCTGCAAAATAAATAACTGATGTTCATGAATATTTTGCCAGTGTCAAAGCTTTCTATCGGTAAGTGTTGTGTTTTTTCTACATTCTTCACAGATTTGTGTTGCCATTTCTGCAATGTGAAGCTGCATTGTGCAAGCTCCATTTAATTTTCGTTTTGAATATTTAATTTTTTACACACAAAATAGATGAACAGCATAAGCGGTAAAGCCAAATCTATACGTCTGTCTGTGTTTAATTTGTTTGAATGGTGTTATACAGAATTCATTTTTTCAATGTTTCATCTTTGAATATTTGTTTTCGACTTATAGTTTTTGCGTTGTTGTAGCATAGATGCGCCACTTTTCTGTTGTCGTCTATTTACTATATAAAACATCATTCTTAAAGCACAATACAATCAAACATGCGCCAAATAGAGGTAACCGGATAACTGACGAATAATACGAACGTAAGAACTTTTCATGGGAAACATACATATCACACGATAAGGGATCTATCAATTCGTCTTTTTTGTTAAAATAGATAATTTGTATTTTGGGCTTACTTAGTCGATCAGAATATTCTGTTTTATTGGTTTATTGGTATGTACTTGATAATTTATAGCTTGACATTTTTTTTCTAATTATTTAAATACATTTATATATTTCTCTACGAATTTTTTTACACTTACATATGGAGACCAATCGAGTATTGTAAGGTGAACTGGATTTACCCGTTATGTTGTGAAGGCAATTAATTTTTCTCAGAGGTAACAAAAGGGTATTAAAGTAATATTTTACTTGAATCTGGTATGATTCGGCAATTCATTTAAAAAATTTGACGAATATTTCCCTTCTGAGAACTTCATTTCTCAGTACTACATGTTCTACATTATCCAGTTTGATTTAAACATCTTTTTTTCGGTACACCTCTTAGTCATTTATTTCATATCAAAATGTTCGATGCATGGAAATTAATCATATCTACACGAAGAAAATGTCGGTGGAGAAATTGGGAATTTCAGTGTTGGTAAATCTGTACTGTTTAATTTCATATAATATTGCGCAGTTAATAAGCTACCATATAAACAAAATATGAAATCCAAAGAAATGGATTCGGTATATATATATTGCTACGCAAGTGGGTGTCGGACTTTCATAATCTGGTAGCAATTGTAATTCATGCAGCTTCCATAGATGACACGGGAAATGTTTAATCCCATAGGAACATTCGCGTATTTTTGGTTTTAACTTTAAGTATAGTTTTAGAAGAAACCTTTGAAAATTCCTGTCTGTGGAGCAAAACATCTAATAAAATAAAAAAAAATATATGGAGTAGTATATGTACGATTATACCTTTGAGTCAATTTTTTGTTTTTTTGTTTGTTTGTTTTTTGGGTTTTTTTTTGCCGACCCTTTAGTTTTATACGTGGTTCTGCTATTACAGAGGCTTGTTTTCCGTCCTTGGGTGTCACCTGGGCAGTGATACAAAACAATTGTGCAGTGATTCAAGACAATTTTGTCACATTCTTTCTATTTCATTTCATTCGTGTTAACAACTTTCGGAAACGTGTTATATTGTATTTTAATTATACGATCATGACATTTAAAGATATAATTTGTCACTATTAAACACATTTTAATAAATCTCTCAATTAACTTTCTGGATATATCTCTTCAAGAGGATTCGCCGCTGCTCTCTATTTGGATTTTAAAATCAAAACCACCAAAAACCTATTTCTTGTTCCTTGAGTTAGATTTCGTATCGCGTGCATAGGTGGATACATTTGTAGACTCTGGATACATTTGTAGAATCTTCCGC
>MJUU01033310.1:0-16349 GCA_002080025.1 Modiolus philippinarum | reverse complement strand
AAAAAAAAAAAACAAGAACTCCAGAGTACACAGAACAAAGGGAGATAATTATGATTGGGGTAGGAAACAAAAGGGTAAAAGGGTATCACAAAAAATAAATCGATACCAATGCAACGGTTAGGTTGAGGTTATATGTTAAACAACAGTACAGAAAATACATAGAAAAGATTGAAGTATTGGACAAAAAAAATATCAGAGTGATAAAGTTGGGATAAAGTACATATACAAAGAATAAAACTTCTATTCGCAATAGTTATTCAAACGACAGTTGCCAGTTGCCCCACCCCAATCGTCACACCACTCTCACAGCATTTCGCTACGCTCACGGTGTTCTACGTTCGTGACGCTTGGAAGTAGGTTTTTCTTGATGACCAAATAAGGAAAATGGACGTGGTTAATAAGCTCATCTGCATAAACGGGTATAATTTTGGGATTTTAACATTAGCTCTATGGGAGGACAGGTGTTCTAGGGTGACACGTTTCACTACTTATGTAATTTAAAAATATAATATACGAGCCTTGTTATCCAGCGATATACAATTCTTTCGAGTTGTTCAGACTATTTCTGTTCATCAATAAGTGCAATGCATTTTACTGCCGAACTGCTGATCCGTGTTTACTTGCTTGTGACGTCGCTGTTTTGTTTCGAATAACAACATCGTTATTAGTTAACGTTAATCATGGCCAACCAGATCTCACAATAGAAACGTTGAAAAAGAGATAGCACATCACGCGTGTTGTGTTATTACTAGGCGTTCGACCAATGAAATTCCCGAAAAGCGATACAACTAGTACATATCTAACTCCAGCTGCTAAAGTCTCGTTGTGTGCAACAAATAACTATTCGTTCAAAGAAAAAAAAAATAAGGAGTGTGCATCATAAGAGAAAATGAAGGTCAGTCTAGTTGATTCCTACCAAACTGTATAGACATGATACTTTAAAAAAAGAAAAAAAATCAAGTCAAACTTATCACAGTATCACAGTATTTTTATAGTATTACGTTATATTATGATCTTCAAACTAAAACAAAGTCTTTGATATAATATTATGTCCTATTTGTTCTAAATAGCATCTCATTAAATAACACTAATCAAAACTTCCCAATTTTATAAAACCGTAAAATCGGTTAACCTATTATGTCCAAAGCCTTTTATGTTTTTCGACAATGGAAGGTAAAAATTTTCGAAACAAAATTCAAATTGTCATATTATATAAATTATTCACGGAATAAATGAGTTGTTTTTATTTGCAATAGTTATACTTCTTTATAGGTGTAATTTATCTTGTTCGGGATTCAAAACAAGAAAAAAATGTTTTCCCTATCGGACTTTTTGGAAGTTTACTTAAGACAATCTTTCCAAATCTATTGCAATCGCTGAAAAAAATAACGTTGTCGACCATATGTGTAATTGTATTATACTCTAATAGACTATCTGAGTAGTAAAAAATAAAAAAAAATAAAAAAAATAGACATCTACAAGCTAACAATTAACTGATTTATGACAAAGCAATATTGGAGTAAGCAACAATGTTGAGTTTTTCATTAAAGTATTTACTCATCTGAAGCCTGAAGGCAACTTGATTAATATTATGTCTATTAATCAAACTTTATAATAGCTTGATCGAATATGAAACTGAGATAAATTACAACATAAATAACAAAATACCGAAGTTACTGTTAATTTAGTTTCTGCATAAGCTTATGTCTCTTCAGTGCAGATGAAATCAAAACATTTGGAAATCCATATACCGAAATAAGTGTAAAAGCTGATAGAGCACAAATTGCCAATAGGGTCAAAAAAGGAAAACCAAAATCAGGTAAAGCCAGAGCTATACAAGAGGGAGATACTCCTTAGTTTGAACAAACTTTTCTTTAATTTAGATATTGCAAATTTTCAAATAAAATCTGTTTTCGGACCAGCACCGAAGTACTGGCTGCTGGGTTAGTAAATACCCTCGGGGAGGACTTACAACCCACCGGCGGAGGAAATGACCCAGTGGTAATAGATAACAACATATCGAAGTTATTGTTATTTTTAGTTTCTTTATATGAGCATTTTGACAACTTATGTCTCTTCAGCGTATATCAAATCAAACACTTGGAAATCAAGAGAAAAAACACAAGACAAAAAAAAAAATAAGTGCAGCAACAAAACATGCCATTTAGATAAGTGTGTTAATTTTGCACGAAACAAATCGTATATATCAGATATAGTCCTTGCCTACAAAAGATCAAATGTATGTATAACTCTAAACTTATTCTCGAAAAATAATATATCGCATATCTCAAATGTGCAGAAGCCTATATGGTATCTTTCCAACATATTTTCTAATTCGTTATAATAAATTCTTTTCAAGTCTTAAAATTTTCAAAAACAAATAAAATATTTAAAAGGGATGACCTGGTCCAACTCGTCATAACAACACACGTAGATGATGTCTTTGAATTTACTGGACTTTTTTCAGGAATTGCATGACACGTTGTGCATTTTACCCAGTAGGCCACTTAATCTCATTGCGAAAAGATATCCATAATCGTGTTAAAGATATGGATGCTCGGTTTATGCTTTATGGCGGACCTGACTGATTTTTTTTTCGCATTGACTAATTATGAATTTTAAGGAGCAGGAGAAGTATGGTTTCAAGGTGTGATCGTGTGTTCATATGTACATGGATCTCCTTTTTGTTTTGCCTTGCATCTACTGGGTACCTATAAATTACATAAATGCCCCTACAAACAAAGATACATTGCTGGGTCTGTCAAATGCACAACAATACCTCTTTCTAAGCTGCTAACTTCATTACTTACTGCAGTCAAAGATGGCCTAAAATGTATAGTGATGTGATAGAGTATACGCAACAAGTGGAATGAATCAGATGTGGATTATAAAAAAAAAATCAAAAGATTTATTAGAATATCAATCTTGAATTGAACTCGACCACTGCAACAGTATCAAACATTTGTTTTTTCAACACTCATTACTACCCTTCCACTTGATAAGCTAAAGTTAGTACTCCGGGATTTAATACATCAGTCTTTCTGTACTAAAAAGGGTGAAAAAAGATATGTATATTTGGTGATAGATAAAGATGGGATATGTTTTCTTAAACATCACACTGATTCACATAAAAAGTATACAGAGGAGAAGGTCATGGCAATCCTAGAATTCTTGATAGATAGCATATTTGTAGAATTTGGAATACAACTTTTCTAACCGATAATGGAGATACCTATGGGGACTAATTCTGCGCCACTTTTAGAAGATTTGTTTCTTAAATCGTATGAGGCCAGGTTCATACAAGGAACTAGTTCAGAAAAAAAAGACAATAAGTTAGGGAAGTCCTTTAATTTCAGTTTCCGTTATATAGATGATATTCTTGCATTAAACAATCCTCAATTTAGGGAAACCCTTCATCTTATATACCCAAAAACTTATGTTTAAAGAGACCACTCATACACCATCATTGGCATCATGCCTGGACCTATACCTCTAGATGACAATTCTGGACATTAGAAAACATAACAGCAAACGTGGTTGATTTCGACTTTCCAATAGTGGACTTCACGGTTTTGAGCAGTAATATTCCCACATCTCCGGCAGATGGCGTCTCCATTTCACAACTCATTCGCTATTGCCGTGCCTGTTGTTTGTACAGCGATTTTGTCAACAGAGCGAAAACTTGTACATCAAAGGTATGTTCAGTTACTTTTGCAATTATCACTACATTAGTTTTACGGTCGTCACTGTGATTTGACGGACTGTTAATAATGTTTCTATTTCACAAATGAAGAATTGATATCTTTGGGTAGATCCAGAGTTTATTATCGGACTGTTAAACACCGACTGTGAAAAAAACCCTGATTTTTCAATGGCAGTATGACGGATGCCACGTGTAGAGCAGATCGCGCTTACCCTTCCGAAGCATCTAATGATACCTAAATAAATAGGGTTCACACTGGTACTGCTTTAGTTTTGTTGCAATATTGTTCATTTTTGTTTATTTGTTTTGTCTTTGTCATGCTGTTTCTATTCGTGTTGGATATGAATTGCCGTGATTTTTGGATTTTTGATTATGGAATTCCCCCTTTCACCATTTTTGCTTCGGTATTCGTTGGCCGATGTATTCTGTGTCGTACTAATGTGATAAGAAGTTTACTGTGTCAGATATTGCAATTGTCTTAGGTTTTTTAAGACTGACGATGCCTTTCTCACTTCTTTCAAGATGTTCATTTATTTGGAGAGTACAATAAAAAACAAGCGAATTGATGCGTTATTTTTATTCTTAAAACAAATAGATGGCACGTTTGTATGCATATTGGATATTTTTGTATTTTATAACCAATGGAAAATGAAGGAAAACTCTATAGAGAACTGTTTCCCGTCAAAAATTTGACGTCGTATATCTCAAAAATTTTTACATGGATTCTCATTTTTTTTGTTCATGTTGTTCTGTTAATTAGCAAAGACTTAACGCGATATTTGGTCTTCGTCTTCATTCTAATTGTAAAATTTCTGACACTTGTACTCCCTTAACTAAAAACTGAGTGATGAATATAGAATAATCCCCAAAGTCGTAAGGATACTCTTTATGCAGGTCGACATGCAGAAGTTTTTCGATCGACACAAAATTTTGTGGACCGCTATGAGATATCTGTTTCCCAGATGACAACATTTTTTTCTCTTTAAGAATGTTGTTTCCTCTACCTGATTTGACTTTACTACAGTTAGTCCATGGGCTGGAATAACCGCCGTGCACCCCTCCCACACTTCCGAATCCGACCATTTTTTTAAGTTTGCATACATCCTCTCTTCAAAATAAAACATGTAGACACGGGCATAACCTGCACGAGCTGGTGGAATGGGGACGATTTTTAGACCCATCTAACAAAATTTCGGAAAATTTCGTTTTTCCTTCAAGTTTTTCTTTCAGCTGCTTCAAAATGTTGACCAAATACTTCCCAGTGATGAAAGAGAGGTATCAAATGATTGCTCATTGTATGAGCTTTACAAAGGACCCAGGTTTTTTTACAATTTCTATGCCCAATACATTCCATAGCGCAAGTACCAATACCCCAATGTAATATTGACGAAAAATCTGATATAACTATTTAAGTCAGAAAGTTAGTTGGTCTAGACAACCAAAAGTGCATCTCAATTCCCAATTCTTACAATTGTTTTTAGTTATTCGATCTATTTTCTGCAATATAAAACATATTAAGATGATGTTAACATGTTAAAATATTATTTCAAATAGACCAAATACATGGATCTTTGAATATTTTCGTTTTTGAATAAGTTTTGTCTTTCTTTTGTCGAATATTATTTTTAGTACACAAATATCATTTTAAATAGGTATCAAATGAAAGCTTATTATATTTGCAATATAACCATTACAAATAATTGTCTTAGGTCATATAAACATCTTACATCAATAAAACTTACCCCTACCCCAACAAATTTACTCTAAAATTATAATTTTTTGGGTATATTTTCTCATAAAAATAACTAGAACACGCAAAATGTGCGTTGAATAGGACAATGGTGCATGAATTATATTATGATTTTGCATTTTAACAAACATTTGCTAACCTAAACTCAATATTTGGCCCGCAATTGATGAAAAATGGGAAGTTTTAGCATTTCAGAATTGTCCAAAGTTCACAGATAAATCGCTATATAAGCCAAATCTGGAGGATCTATCAGCAGATATGCCAATTAATTGCACCAAGCGACATATTAGTTGTCTAAAAAACATTGTTAAAAAAACAAGGAGTGTTTAATGTGACTCTGAATACCGAAAATCTTAATCATACCCGAACAAATTTTCCCTGATATTGTCAATTTTTTTGTCTTTGTTCGCAAAAAATTAACCAGAACACGAAAAATTTGTGTTGTTTATGACAATGTTACATGAATTACATCATGATTTGGTATTTTAACAGCCATTGGTCGATTAAAACTCAATATTTCTCCCAAAATTGATGCAAAAATTGGAATTTTCAACATTTCAAATTTATCCAAAGTTCTCTTTTTAATCATGTTAATCGTGTTATATGTCAAATCTGTATAATATATCTGCAAAAATGCAAATTAATTGTTTAAAGCTATACATTACTTGTCCTAAACATTGTTTAGAAAACAAGGAGTGTTAAATGTGACTCTTAATACCGAAAATCTTAACCCTACCCAACAAATTTTCCCCCCAAAAATTATTAACTTTTTTTCTATGTTGATTTTAATGCTGCTGATGAGAGGTTACTCCTTGAAACACGTGTACAGCATAACTAAATTTACTGTTCATTTTTGCAACTTTGGTATTTTTGTATTCTGATAAGAATAGCATCCACACGCAAAATCAGCGTTGAACATAACAAAATTGCATGAATTCTATTATGAATTGGTTTTTAATCCTTCTTGTCAGCTTAAACTCAATATTTGCCAAAATAGGAATTTTTTGCATTTCAGATCTGTCAAGAAAGTCACTTTAAAATCTTTATTTGTGGAAAATCTTGAGAATTTATCTGCAGTTATGCCAATTTATTGTTTTAACCCATATATAAGTTATCTTAAAACACTGCTTAGTAAAACAAGAAATGTTCAATGAGACTCATAATATCGAAAATCTTACCCCTACCCCTTCAAAATTAAATTGCTAAATCCGAAAAATATGCCTGTCTTTACATATATATGAACAAAGTATGTTTTACATTTGATATATCGTATAATCATCCTTCTCCATCGTTACATCAGCCTGCAGAGCCTTTCCACAAAAGCCATATCCAGTTGACCCGGATATATCAGAGGTTGACCTGGATATATCAAGCGATTCTCCCAACGTTTCAAAGGCAACAACTTTTTTTTCAAGCTTTCACACGAAATCAAACGGACAAAAATAAACATCTTTTGCATTTGTTCTTTCCGATTAAAACAGAATCATGATTACAAAAATAGATAAACTAGACGTCAAAAAAATTGTAGAAACTGGGTCGTTGATATACCCTGCAGAGCTTTGACGTTTTCACATTATGACGTCATAAAATCTCCAAGGGACAAAAGAATATCGTAACAAGCAAAGGTTGCTGCAACATTCAAAATCTAGAAGTTCGGTCAAAATATTCATCCAAGTGCAAAGACATATTTTTGAAGCTGAAAACTCCTCAAAAGGCGAGAATGACATGTATGTCGAATTTCCCGAGCAACTTTGGGAAAATTTGAATTCTCAGTTCAATAATTACAAATATAAAATAAAATAAAGGATGATCAACAAGTAATCGGGCTTTTGACAGCGGATGTATTGTAAAATATAATCCCGCTCGCCAGAATATGAGCCTTGCTACGCTCACTATCCCCTGTACTTCATATTCTGGCTCACAGGAAGATATTTTACGATACATGCCTGTAAAAAGCCCGAAAACATATACATATGTAATTCTAATGCACTTATGTTTGCAACACTAATTTTGATTGGACGGTGTCAGAATTTTGAGGGGGTAAAATCCACGATTTACCGTAGAAACCAATATCAACGTAATGGCGCAGACGCATACCAAACTTCCTGTGATTTAAAAATCGAATTTAAAATGTTTTTATTCGGGTTTGCATTAGACTAGAGATTACCAAACTGTATTTTAGGATGTTCAGGTTTAAGTCGTAGATTTTACAGTCGCAAACATCTGTTTTCCGATTCCGCGAACGCTTTTCCGGAAAACTAAGTTAATGACAGTAAAATCTACGATTTACCCACTCAGATCTTAAAATACAGTATGGTTATCCCCTTAATTTAACGCAAAATATGGGTAAAATTGAATATTTTGGGTGATAATGTGAAAAATGGGAATTTCTAGTATTTCAGAATTTTACGAATTTTAAAGTCAAATCGTTCCCATTTTGCATACAATTTCGTACAGAAGAGTCAAAAAGAGACCCCTTAAAAAGTTAGAATATACTTAAATGATATTCTGCATGTCAGCTTTTGTGAAGTACACACTATAATTCCAAATAAAACATTATTTTTATCATTTAGAGCCTGCATATTTCAGTTTTCCCTTTTATTTTCAGGGGGAAGGTTGCTAATTTTGACATTCCTGAACCTACATTACGTCTAAAACTAAAATGTGTGAACACAATTTGTTGCTAATATATCATAAATCATTATCAAATAGGCCATTATTATTATATATATATATCATATTTTTACGAACCTAAAGTCAGAAAGTCAAAATTGGGAAAAAAAATAAAATTCCAAAATTTCCATTTTTCAAAAATTTTACTCCAAACAATCAAAATTTAATGGACTTTAGTGGTTTTATTTTCAAACATTTTATCACACCTGCTAAGTTAGACATAAAAACTAGATCCAATGACGAGGATTGTTGATCTGAAAGGAATTGACATCTTAAAATCGTAATTTTCGTAATTTTTTGCAGGGGGAGGGGTACATTTTTGTATCCCTAGATCATAAAAACTGGGTAAGCTGTTCTTTGTAAAAGATATTAAATAAGCTTTTATTTGGTACCAAATACAGTACATATTACTTATGTCAAACAAATTATGGTGCTTGAAAGATGAAACTTAGGTTAAAACGAAAATACAAGCATTTTTCATGGTGTACTATAAAAGTGGCACTATACTGTCAATACGTGCAGTTTATGTTCGTGTTAACATGTTGTATTTTGAAGAGGGGACATAAAAGGACTGAAAAAAAGAGCGGACGTGGCGGGGGTGCACGGAAAAGTTTCCAGCCCACGGACTAAGTACTTGACGTGTTCAAAACGGCGATTATCTTTTAGGAAGCATTATATGTTTTCTCTACCGGTACACCCGATAGCATCCATGATTTTTATTTCGGTCCGTGTTGTTCATATTTTGTTCCATTTTTTNNAGGCCTTCAACAATGAGCTTTGCTCATACCTCATAGTAAGTTCAAGACGGCCCCTAGCACCGGTTTAAGCGGAATTCTTTGCTAATTGTCGAGCAACGCTACATCAATGTCTTTCTTGGTCATGGGTGCGGGATTGTCATCAAACATCAGTTAGACTGGCAAAGTGCTCCTACAATCACTGTCATCCTTTGCCCGACAAAAGCACTAGTGTCTTAAGCTAGTGGACAATTACAACATATAGACAAATACAGGGCGGCACTCACATATTTTAAGAGACTTTGTCTCATGTGTATTTATTCCATATCTTTTCATTGTTTACTTATAAACCCTAGAAATCGATGTTCTTTAACTTTGATGTCAATTTTTAGGAACTACCATAAACAGGATTATCATAAAGTCAACTTAATTCTTCGTAATGCCGTTCCCAGAAGATAACATTTTCGTCCTATGACACAGGGTGTTTACATTTCACTTTAATTTTATATTTTCGTGCCTACAGTAGGAACTGTAGGAACAGTGATTTAATTAAGAAATCATATAAAATAAAGTACACACAAGTAATGTTGTCATGTTAATTTACTGTCTTTTCCAAAGAGTTTCAGCTTTTCGAATCGATAGCATTGTTTGAAATTTCAATTCATTGTTTTTATTACGCTCAATGGAAAAAAAAAGAAATCGGATATATATAACGTTTATTCATTCGACACACACCGACTACAGTTTAAGGTAGCTAACTCATCACAGTTTTGAAATTGTGTCTGATTTCGGAACTCTTCTGGTTTTCTCCAGAGAAATATCCAAGAGAATTCATCACATGGACCCCATAAATGTCTTCTATTTGTCAAATAAAGACACCTGACAAGCCTTCATAAAATTCTTGATATAACTTTTTCGCTTTTAGACAAACAATAGCTCTAATATTGAATCAAGGAAAAATCCATAGAAATCCATTTCCCGCCAAATTTGCAATGCCTTGTATCTCCTTTAGAAGCACAATAATCTATTTTTTCCTTTTATCATTTCGCTTAATTAATTTGAATATATTTCGAGATATCCTTGAAATAAACAACATCAGGAGTGAGCCTCCTAACCACCGGATTGTTCATTGACATCGTGGTACATGTATGCTTCAAGCAGTTCATGTTCAGCCTTCCTGAGCACCTGATAATTACTCCATTTTGTAGTGTGGTTCACAGTCATGGCTTTAATCGGCGGAAGCAAAACTTAAGTTATGCAAAGAAATTCTTGAAGAGTTTCTGGATGTGACGGAGGAGACTATAAACAACCGTTTCATAAAGTGGGTGCATGTGAAAAATCGGAATTATATTTTGTATTGTTCTTATATTGCAAAATAAACGAATTGTATGCTGTGGCAAATGCTTTTAGGATAGTTTGTGTCTCAGACGAAATAGAACCCTATAATTTCAAATTTTTGACGAAAGCTCAGAAGAAAAGTGTTACACTTTTTCATACGAGTTATCCTTCCAAATTTTGTCATTTTTAGAGAATTCACGGGGGCGTGAATACATAGCGATTTTTCCACGGATAGGCCCTTTATGGAAAAAATTTTACTCAGACAGTATTTGAGGGGTAAAATATAGGTATTTTACCCCCCTTCACATACACGAAATTTTTCTTACCATTAACGATATCTTACGAATTGCTAAGGTGGGTTTGCGAGCTGTTTACGGATAAAATAATCGATAACTATTCGTGGATATTCGTGTAAACATTTTTAACATGTCAAAAATTTTCATGTCCTTACACGAATCGACACGAATATCTACGAATGTCTAAGAGCTATTTACGAATGTTGGCGAGTTTAATACGGATGTTTTCGATCGACTACGGAATTTGTGTATGTAAAGGGGATATAAGGCATACCGTGTTAAAATCAACATATACTCACTGTCCCGTGAATTATTTCGATTCTAATATGACACCTACAGTGTACAGAAGAGATGAGGTCGTCGTTGTATTTCTAGGTGAAACAGTCATCTTATCCCATAAAGCATGACGTTTCGTTATGACGCTGCAAAAACTGTCGGCAAACTGTCTATGACTTAATGAAAAGTACCGTCGATTGTCATGACAATATCAACGAGTATATGCGGATTTTAACACGTTTATGGACACAAGGCGATTAAAGGACGTCATATTACATTCTTAATATGTTAGGATACATCGGAATTGCATAAGCGCTGTAAAAAAAATAAATAAAAAACAAAGGTTTTGTGATAATGCTCGAGGAGTTTATTTCTAATTGAGGATATTGAGAATACGCGAGGAAATTCGCTTTGTTCATTGATACAAAGAACAATCCTGGATCAGTCAACATTCCATATTGACTGATCGTTGTCTGGGGAGTTATCTCTTAATGATCGCTGAATCATGACTTTCGACGGTTGTAGTAAAATTTAGTGATAAGTAGTAAATGATGCGACTCTTGACTCTTGCATCATGACGGATGACGAGTACAAAGAAACCTAATCAATCGTGTACAGATGATCAGTTACGGATGACTGGTAACTCATTTCTATTGACTGATACAGGTAAATTGAAAAAAATATCTCCATAACGAATCTCACAGAGCCTTGATATAATAGTTTTTAGTAAGATCAAAGGTCATATCACTAACGAGTTAAATTTTGTTAAACATTCATAAAAAGTTTGTATCGCAAATAATAAAAACCGTTTCATACACTTAACATATGGGAATCATTTGGATAAATCACTGCTTCATGATATTATCAGAGATTGTTTTAACTTTTCACACCCCAAATTCTACAAATGCATTAATATTTTAGCCAAAAATTTTTTAAAGACGTTTAAATCTGTTCAAAACATTTTAAATATTGGAAAAAATATTTTAATAATCCATAACAAGATGTTATTTTCAGAGATTATGTTGACATTTCACACTCAAATACTATTAATCAGATTTTTTTTTGCGAAAAAAGATCATAAAAAGTCTATATTGCAAACATTTAAGCCGCACTAAAATACTTAAAGTATGGGAGTTATTAGAATTAATTACTGTCAGGTATTTTTTAGAGACTGTTTAAACATTTCACTCTCGAAAATCTACTCATTGAATATTTTATTGGCAAAAATTTTATAAAAAAAATGTACCGAACACATTCATATCATTCCAAAACACTTCAAATATGGAAATTACTAAAAAAAAGCTTCTAGATTGCATTTTAGAGATTGCGTTTATATTTCAGACTCAAAATTCTGCTAATCATATATAATTTTGCCAAATATCCCTTAAACAATCAAAACATTTTATTTTGACCAAGGGTATATAAATTTTGCCCACATCTGATGATTTTATGATGCCGAGTTTTCTTACTTTTGACTCGATGAGTGCCCTGTGGTTGTTAAAGCGTTGCGATTGCCTCCTGTTAGTCGTTTTGTCTGGCAACAGCTGTCAGCGATTGCAAGAACACTTTAACAGTTAGTTTTATGTTTGTTGGCGATCCGACAGGCCTGAATGTGGTGTTCCTCGCCATCTAGCATAGAATTTCGCTCAAACTGATGCTAGGGACGTCTTGATCTTAGCATGAAGTATGAACAAAGCTCATAGTTGAGGCCTATGATGACTTCAAGATGAAAAACAACAATAAAAGCTTTGCAAATTACAGTGTATTTGTAGATTTGTCTCATGTGCATTTACTTCACATCCCTTGATAGCTTAATTTAAGGTATATTTAATCGTTTCGAAATGCACAAGTTTAATTCATCACATGTAGCATTCCCCAATTGAATGGAATGTATCAATGCAGCTGTTTCCCTTTACCATAGCTAGTTTTATCAGCATAGATTAAAATGTCTAGTTATTCAAGGTACAAATACAATACTATTTTTGCAGATTTCAATAAGTGATTATTTCTTACTAATTACCCTTCCGAGTTAAAGTTTGAAAATGTATGCACTAAGTTGCAGTTCTTAGTACGTATATGGATAATCTAAGAGACTACGTTGCTGCATTTTTCTAAATCTAGTGCAAAAACATTTGGGAACGGAGAAAGCTGACGAATACAGTAAATCTACAATCCATCTTACGCATTGGGTTGACTTAATTAAGATTTAATTAAATGAAATTAATAATTACATAGAAAGCCAATATTTAGCACGGCGTTTTTGCAGAGTAAAAAGTTTTCCTAATACAGTACATCCTACGTAGAAATGCAGTTAGGTAGTGTTGATTTGGCATTCTGAATAGAAGACTGGGAGAACATAATATGGGGCACAGATAAAATCAATCGAGTTGATGGCGACACTGAAAAAAATGTAAAACAAACTTCACGAAAAAATAACAAACAAGTAAGTGCCAATTACTTTGTATGCATAAACAAAGCGAATCTCCTTATTCATTTTCAATATCTTCTACCAGGACAATTGGCAGTTTTTGCATTTATTACAACTCTTTTGCAATTCCGATGCATCCGAAAATAACAATAATACAGCAGAATCTAACGATGAAAAAATATTGAAACTATAACTTGTAACTTTGTGAAATACACCACGAGAATGAAAAAGCGTCAATTTTATGTCTGATTTTTCGCGTTACGACTAACATTACGCAGCCTCACAAACAACTGTTCATGTTAAAAATCTTTAAAAAAAACATTTACCAGAGCATAGGATTCTTTGATTTTGCAATATGAGAAATAAAGTTACAGTACCAGAGCTTTATTTTTTGCTTTTAGAATATTAAAAAAACCATACCATCAGAGAAAAAGAACAAAGAGGTCTTTCGAAATAATTTTTTTTTAAAATGCATTACAATAAAAAACAGTTTCATAATTTTAAAATTTTACTTTAAAAACTTACCACAGCATGTGCAATGAAAACTGCTTTGTCAAATCATATTTGCTTCGTTTTCTTTGCACATGAGATAACATGACATAAATTCAGACATATGTTGGTTATTACATACATTATGGATGTATAGCTTTTCAACTTTTTTTCACAAAAACACTAAAGAAAATCATTTTGCGTGTAAGGCATTGTCTGCTGAATTAAACATCCAATGGATGTTAAATATGTGCATGTGTTATACACTTTCGAAGCAAAACAACGGCTGTATAATACCGAAGGAAAAAAGTCATAGATAACATTAATCAAAGTCCAGAGACAAGGCAAAAGTAAGAACACTAGACGACGGAAGACCAAGACACTACACACCCACAAAACACACAGACACTTTAAATAAATGCTAAAAATTTAAGCACTAACAGTGTAAACTCTCAAAAAAGGCAAAAAAAGTGACATCAGTTGCTCCGGAAAGGTAAGAATCTCCGGCTCTGTATACTGTATGAAGCAAACTGTCAGTGGGTCAATCCAGGTTGAAGTCAGAATAGGTAATGTCATATCCGGTAAGACGTGAATCTATCTGGAAATGTCCCATTTTCATTTGTGAGACCGATATCTCATAACTATCTATGATGTCGTTTTAGTGGTAGAAAAGTTTCCAAACTCTTTTAATACAAAAATCCAGAATTTCTATCTTAATATAAATAACAACGTACCGAATTTAGAGTGAATTTAGTTTCTGCATATGCACATAAGAGCTGATAAAATCAAAACATTTGGAAATCCATCAATCGAAATATGAGTAAAATCTGATAGAGAACAAATTACCAATTGAATCAATAATGGCAAGCCAAAATCAGCTGAGGACAGAGATATGTATGAGGGAGATACTCTTTATTTTTTAACAAGAATTCATTAATTGTAATTCGCGCTTCATTGGAATCATGTGTTCCTTTTTCCTCTCTGTAATTCACATTCTGCTCAGATAGAAAACGGCTGTATCCCTGTGGAGATTCCTTAAAAAAAACAGATATGGAAGCAGGTTGACATAAGGTTGTCAAATTGTTTTTGACAGTCATCTTTTTGTTAGATATTAGCCAATGATAATTAGGATAAATATGTATGAAATGTAGTAGTGTTATATGCTAGGTAGTTTGCGATTGTAGCATTTCAAGTTTTCTGTTTTTGTTTTCCGTTTTTTAGAATAGAATGTTGAAGTTAAATTAGAGCATGGAAGGACTGAATGAATAACAATTTAATTATTAATTTTTGCATTTTCGAAACCCCGTTACACTTCGAATTAATGATATCAAAACGTATATAATATTTCAAAACCAACATATGAGAAAAGATATATTAATTAATTAAATTACGATTCTTTTTTCATAAGTTCTTTAGCCATGTGACAACCAGGCATGGGGCGAATTGCATTGCATTGTAGTGCATTATATTACAATAACATTTGAAAATTTAGCATTATATTACAATTACATTTACTTCAGTGTTTGAAAGTAATGTAATTTATTGCAATTACACATTACATTTTTACAAATTTTATCAAGAAAACTAATAGTTAATCATGCATTTGCAATTTATTTATAGTGAATACTGTGAACATGTTTATGTAGCAGGGAAAAAACCAAATCGAATCAACCTTTTAAAACTGATAGTATTTTGCTTCATTTGAAACTGGTGCAGATTCATGAAAAAATTACATGTGAAAATATCCATCCTCCTAGTTTAAATATTTTTTTTGGTGTATTTCGTTCCATTTATATGTAATTTATATACTATACTGTATTATCTCTTTCACTCTGTGTATGTAGTTAATATTTTTCCTCCCTCTTCAAAATTTTTGTGGGACAATTTTGAAGTTTACAATTTAAAATTAAGCCTTAAGGGTCGGGGGATAAATGTTGGCTTATTTCACCTTCACTGTGTTAAGTTAATGTGATCTTAAAGTTTTAAGAATGAACTTTACATGTAGTTTTTGAGAAAAAAAATCAATGTAGATCTCTATGAATATGTATTCATGGTTAGTTACTGATAACTGACACTTTAATTAACCAATTAAAACCATAAATCCCCTTTTTCATAAGAAATTAATTGAAATGTAAACTAATTAAGAGTTTGGCATCTTACAATCATTGGGTTTATTCCTCGAATGCCAACATTCTTTGATCAACCGACAATTTACCTAAAAAAATTGTTGGCATTTAAGGAAAAGTGTCAGATAATTGTTCAAACAAATGGCATGCTTAATATACAATTTCTCAAAATTATGTATTTGGCTGGCTTCACCTCAGAAAATAAAAAAAAATCATATTTTTTTCAAAGTATGAATTTGTTCTAATGTGTTTACATTTTTTTTAACTTTATAGGAATAAGCCATGACGAATTTTGCCATATAAAGGAGTGTTTTGATTATTATATTAGAATACTTTTTTTTTCGCACGAGAAAAGGAACAAAATAATTCTTTATCAACTTCATTGTAAAAAACACATACAATGTGTGGTCTATCAAAATGTCATGGTACACAACTTACAAATCCACATGTAGATTTTCAGACGGTTCTTCATGAATTGCATTAGCCAAAAATGCAGTAAACTACTACTAATTTGGGTTGAATGGCGACTAGGCCAA
>MJUU01033309.1:501379-535733 GCA_002080025.1 Modiolus philippinarum | reverse complement strand
TTTCCTTCTTCTTTAATACAGAAAGCTTATCAAACGTTTATTTTAGAAAAGATGACCATGATTTTAAGAATAAATATCTCTTGGGAATACAGCATGCAATATATGGAAGTCAGATTCTTTCGGAATTAATTTCAAGTTCATTATAGTACAGCAACTGCATCATACGTGTTGTACTGTCTGATTAAGTCAAATGTACGTTAAATATTATGACAAAATAATATGACAATAAAAGTCTGTAGGGGGTATGTGTCAGATACCTGGTATAGCTGTCTTCAATTCTTATTTTCATAGAAAACTCGACCATGCTACCTTAACGGAGTTCATACATGATAATTTCGACACAAACTGAACAAGTATTTTGTTATATTTGCCGTGCTGCTGCATCAGTTTGTGGTGAAAGTAATATTTTATCCGTCTATACATAATTCAATACACATCTTCATTTAAATGTATGATATACAGTATGCTGAAGGACTATTCAAAACAAAGATCTCTAGATAGGTTACTACATTGTATTTGACGTTTTATAAAAAGGCAAATTTTAATTACTGGTACATATAATTCTATGTAATCTAACTCTTAACACTGAAAACAATCTATGTATTGCATTATTGCCTCTTCCTACGTAAATCTTCATGTAGTGGGGAGAAAATTGTACTCTTTGGAATGTCAACTCTTTGTTGAAAGATTCCCTTAATCAAATGCGATGTTTTAATATGAAAAAAAATAATAATAACGTATATGGTAAATGCACATAACAGAAAATTTAAACGAATAAAAATCTTACTCATCATAATGTAACTAACCTTTTCAATATCAACAATATAGCCACCAGTATTATAGCTGTAACCAGTACACCAAACAACACACCCAGGATTATGGCGACTGAAATATATATAAATATTAATAGCATGTATTCCTAAATTACGTACTTGTAACTACTCACGAACTTCTGTCAACTTGTGCAGTAAAGTCGGAAAGTGACGCAAATTTATGTAAAGTCAACGATGCAACGTTCCTCTACAAATAGCTGGCAATGAGATGTACCTCTAGATTCCTTTGAACTTTTTATGAAAGAAGATCACCTGTCTGAAATATAGCTAAACAATCCGGTGGAGGATTACAGAAAAGGTGAATAGTGTCTGGCTCTGTATATTAAATCTTTCCATCTTTCATCCCTTTTCAACATAATGTTGCAGATATTTTCTTCCTAACATCATAGCCATGAAAAGCCCCACAAACTCAATATTTAAAAGTTTATCCACACGACTGCCTGATTGAAAGATTGACCTTTTATGAAAATTTACGGGCAGTTCATTGAAGATAACTCAAATTATCTATCCCTCTTTTATATAAGACTGACCTGGTACATCACTGTCTTCACTTTCCTCCCTATCCCCACCATTCTTTGTTGACTGTGTAGTAGTCGGTGATGGTGATATTGCTGGAAAATAACTACATTACTAAATAGAACTCCGAAATCAGATGATATCATAAATAAAAGATATCTTCAATAAAAGGAAAGTGTGCTGTGTGTGACACAGGATCCCCTTATCGTTTTCGAACCTAATGGATAGTGTGTCAGTTACCACTTCATGAGTTGTTGCGCGTTGGTGACTACTTGAATTGGTCTCCTATTTCCATATTTTTGGAAATGAGTACCTCTTTTTTTACTACTTTTGTATTAAGGCTTTCCATATTATTTGATTTTAATGCTGCTGATGAGAAGTTACTCCTTGAAACACGTGTACAGCATTACGAAATTTACTGTTTTGTATGCAACTTTTGTATTTTGCAAAGTGTCTGAAGTTGAATAGTTTACAAACTGTGCACAATGCTGGTTTAAACGTCCACATGTCTTTTATCAATGGTGGAAGGAAGTAAGGGTTACAAAAATTAAGGGATGTTGAGAAAGTTATATCCAAAAGTTGACAGGAATTGATATTGTCTTGATCCTGGTATACATATCTGTTGGTATACATAGCTGTCATCTATTCTTTTATATGACGAAATTTGAACAATACCAAAAGAGGAGGGTGTCTTTTGGATATAAGTTAAAAGACATTGATTTTGCCATAAAATTTAAGTGTAAACAAGAATCCATGGAAAGAGGGGAAAAGTCCATGGCGCCAGTCCAGTCATCATTTTCCGAATTCAGGTAAAATTTAGACTGTCTAAAAAGGTAAAGCTCTTTTAAAAAAAAAACAATGAATGAAGTCAATTTTTAAAATAAAATGATTTCTGCAGATTGCAATATTTCATTAGTCCATTTGGATAAAATATTTAGTGGTGGTTAGAAAATATGATGGATACATGGCATTGTAAAACTTTTAACACATACAACATTCTTCTATTTCACAGTACTCCCATCTTTTGTCCAGGTCCATCGTATAACACCATGGTCGGACATTGTCTCCATCTGGGTTTCTACAATAGTTCCTCTGACCACCTCCTTTGGGCCGGTAGTTTGGTACATGGGGCTCATTGTCATCCCACCATTGACATTTTCTACCACTTTCGGTGACGCTGATTGTCCCATTATAATAAAGAGATCCCAAAATACGATAGTAACAATCCTCTGAAAAAAAACAAAAAAAATTGTATAGTTAATATAATTTTTTTTCAGCAAATGCTACCCTCTAAAACAAAATGTAATCAATCAATGGAGAACTGATTATGGAAAATATATAACCGGCTTGAAAATAGACTGTATTGAAATTTTTCAGACAGCATAACTGTTGTTTCATGGTCATATTTTTTATACAGAAAGAAACGAACATGTCTTTGTAAGCGCGGCAATCTGTGTCTTAACCAAATAAAGAGGCAAAGATCACATCATAGTAAGTGAAATCTCTCATTACAAATAGCTTATATCTAATAACATAGCGGATGAAACTTTGGATGTATATAATGTTTCGTATTGTTGTTATATATATTCTCCACTTTCTAGCAAATTTAACCTACGCCTGTCAGATGTGATAAATATAGTCTCTAACATTGTTTCCAGTTGATTAAGTATATTTCTCAACTCGAGATCATTAAATTTTTCACATTTTAAAGTACGAGGTATACCGAGAACTTTAAAATGTAAAAATTCAACTATCGAGATTTGAGAAATTATCGTAATAAAGTGGAAACTAGAGGATGACATGCCCCGCGCAAGGTTGAATCAAATTGGGATTTTCTAGTAATATTTGTGTCTGTAAGACACATATGATGCCCCCCGCTAAACACATGTTATTCTAGGTTGCACAGATTAACTACCGGTATGTACCCTCTATTACTAAATCACCAAAAAATTATATGTTGAGCAATGTATATTTTTGAAAAAAAATGAACCGAAATCAAAGTACATACCACATGCACATCTTCAATATAGGTACAAATGAACTGCAAAATTAAAGCTTCCTAGCCTCAAAACTCTAGGAGGAGTTGTTCTGACAATCTGTGTACCCTGTATTAATAATTCATCCAAAAAATGACTAAGTGCAACAATGTGTTTTTTTTTCGAAAATGCATCAAAATCAAAATCCTTCCCACATGTACATCTTCAATATAGGTACAAATGATCTGCAAAATAAAAACTTCCTAGCATTAAACTGTAGGAGGAGTTGCGCGGACAAACTATGTACCCTCTATGAAAAATCACCTTAAAAATGACTAAGTTCAACAATGTATATTTTTGAAAAAAATGCACCAAAATCAAAATCCTTACCACATGCAAATCTTCAATATAGTTACAAATGATCTGAAAAATAAAAACTTCCTAGCATTAAAACTGTAGGAGGAGTTGCGCGGACAAACTATGTACCCTGTATGAAAAATCACCTGAAAAATGACTAAGTTCAACAATGTATATTTTTTACAAAAATGCACCAAAATCAAAATCCTTACCACATGCACATCTTCGATATAGGTACAAATGATCTGCAAAATAAAAACTTCCTATCATCAAAACTGTAGGAGGAGTTGCGTGGACAAACTATGTACCCTCAATCACAAAATCACTAAAAAATGACTCGTTTCAACAGTGTATATTTTTGGCAAAAATTAACCAAAATGAAAATCCTTACCACATGCACATCTTCAATATAGGTACAAATGATCTGCAAAATAAAAACTTCCTAGCATTAAAACTGTAGGAGGAGTTGCGCGGACAAATTATGTACCCTCTATGAAAAATCACCTAAAAAATGACTAAGTTCAACAATGTATATTTTTTACAAAAATGCACCAAAATCAAAATCCTTACCACATGCACATCTTCAATATAAGTACGAAAAATCTGCAAAATAAAAACTTCCTAGCATCAAAACTGTAGGAGGAGTTGCGCGGACAAACTATGTACCCTCCATCACAAATACACTAAAAAATGACTAAGTTCAACAATGTATATTTTGACAAAAATTAACCAAAATGAAAATCCTTCCCACATGCACATCTTCAATATAGGTACAAATGATCTGCAAAATAAAAACTTCCTAGCAGTAAACTGTAGGAGGAGTTGCGCGGACAAACTATGTACCCTCTATGAAAAATCACCAAAAATGACTAAGTTCAACAATGTATATTTTTGACAAAAAAGCACCAAAATCAAAATCCTTCTCACATGCACATCTTCAATATATGTACAAATAATCTGCAAAATAAAAACTTTCTAGCATGAAAACTGTAGGAGGAGTTGCGCGGACAAACCATGTACCCCTTTTGGACGGACGGAAGACGGACGGACGGACGGATGGGGGTAAAACAATATGCCCCCCGACTTATCGTCACGGGGGCATAAAAAATGTTAGAGATGGTTTCTCTAATTTCTACCGAATTTATTTGAATTAAAGTGACTTCCATACCCTCCATTCTCAAATATGCTGCCTTTTTTATTGCTACCATCGTTGCTATGTATATCATTGCGCCATTCATTAAACATGTTAAAAGGTATGTTGAGTAACACATCGGCAAACGAATACCGAAGCAAGGACGAGGAAAGGAGGGAATTCTAAAATCATAAATCCAAAATCACGGCAATTCACAATCAACACGAATTGATAAGAAAAAGAAAGGAAATGGGGTATATTTATAAATGTCAAGGAGACAACATCCCATATCCAGGTTAAAACGACTCAAACAAAGTATCTTGGGGTCACCGTACGGTCTTCAACACAATGAGGAACCTCACACCATGTAGCAAGCTCTATACTGAGACAGTATAACAAAGACAAAACCAATAAATAATAATGAACAAGAACGTTTATTTAACCCAATAAACTTAGTTCTCGTTGTAGAAACTATATTTATCATTCTATCTTGTACAGTTATTTCGTCAAGGGGGCATGTTCAAAACAAGTTTTAACATGTGTTAACAGAAAAGTTATTAATCATGAATATATCAATAAAAGCAATTATTGAAAAATAAAATTCCCATTTCGTATCCCACGCACTAAAAGATATGACTAAAACAAACTTGTATAAGCAGTTTTGAAAAAAAAAAAAACAATAAAAGTAATGATTGTTGTAAAGATGATGTTTAGTTTAGTCCACGACTTGTTTTGAATATTTTTTTTAAATAATGATGTAATAGGTGATACAATAATAAGGTACAACAAATGGGAATAAATATAATAAACTTTTAATAGTTGCAATGTACTTGTATAATTGTGCTTTGTGTCTGTCTAGCGTCGTTGTTTTGTGTCTGGCGTCGTTGTTTTCTGTGTTCTCGTTTGGCCATGCCTTTGGACTTCGATTTTTGTAAATTTCACTCCTTTGTTCCTTCGGTATTCTACTGCCGTTGTTTCAAAAGTAAGATTATACTGTACTCTGCCCGGCAGTAGATTCCATACGTTCGGATTTGGGAGTAGATCTTTGCAAACCAAATATTAAGGGAGCAACTATCATTTTAATTGGGTAGAGGGCATGGAAGGAACATCTAATTCTGGATTTTTTTCATGCAATCTTTGAGCCTGACTATTTTTTTCTCACTGGAAGCAATCCAAAGCTGTCCATGCCAAATATTTTGCTTCAAACATATATACAGGTTATTTTTTCAGCCTTCTCCTGTCCTGATTTTTTATCGTAGATTTTTTTTTTTCGGAATTCCTTTCAAGCCTCCCCTTCCCATAAATATCGCTCCCTAACATTACCAAAAAAGTGGTTACAAATACTAATGCATTTTTTGGAAATAAAACATGGCTGTCGTAATTTATGGTCATTTCAACACGGGCTTTAGTTATTTTTGCGGATATTTTATCGAGAGTTTCAGCATAAAATATGCAAAAATAAAGAATATACAATTAAAGATCAGTAGTTGGTGTATACAAATGTGTTTCGCGCATGTACTAAAACATATAGTTCTTCGAGCACAGCTTTATTAATATAGCAAATACCGGGAGCAACATAAGCCTTATATAATACATTTATCAATAAGGCCTCATGGTGACTTCAAATTAAAGCGTTGTTCCTTTGCTTGTTTTTTACCATGTATTTGTAGAGACTATGTCTCATGTGCATTTACTCATTATCATTTCATTCACCATCAATAAGCTAGAATAGTATTTGCTGTCTGTTTCAAATATAGGCAGAAGTAAATATTTTAATCCAGATTTACAGTTAATCGATTATCTCGATTACCTCCCTTACCAAGTTAGCTATAAATCGTCAAAAGGAAGATGATTTAAAAAGCATCTAAATATACCCATTTTGATATGCAAATTATAAAATCTTCAATTTCCTTTTGACCCATGGTACTGAGAGATAATCGGCAAATCATTGTAATTCTCGTAAGTCTTACATACATTATATTCAAAACTTATACATAAGCATGGCTCAATTTTAATAAACAATGTACTATTTATATTATGGACTATTTATTGAAAAATCAATATAGTTGTCATTTAATGTACCATATTTGTATTTGCATAGTTCATGAATCATTTGTTGTGGTTAATTTTGAATAGTAGCTAGATAAGTAAAACTGACTGTACTGTATGGCTCGCCTGAACCACTATCGGCCAAGTGCGAATCGACGAGATCATTATTATAGTCAAGCAATATATGCGATTGGTGAAAAAATCATTATTACTGTAATAAACATTATTGATTTTATTACAGTTATAATTTCTTTATCGGGATCGCATCTATTGTTTAGACTATAATAATGATCTCATCGATTCGCACGTGGCCGATAGTGTGAACTACTATATATTATCAAGCGCATTTTGCCAGTATAACCGGCCAAATTGCGCTAGATAATTAATTTGTCCTAAGTATCCAACGAACAAATGCCGATCTTCGGTTTAATTCTACGAAACATGTACTACATCGCATTCATCAGCTTTACCCCATTGACAATTTGAATACACACTGCAAAGACTCATTATTGCTTAAAATAATTGAATGTGCAGATGCGTGACCTAAATAATTTACATAATTGAATAACATCAATCCCATATTAAGCATTAATGACTCCCCCCCCCCTATTAATCAATACTCATTACTGACTTAGAAAGTTTATAAACGTAATGTTATATTATTTTAATAAGCATCACAACATCTCAAACTTCTCAACACTTGTGACCACTGTAGACTTTAAATGGCTTATATATAGATAAGCATCACATCATCTCAGCCTTCTCAACACCTGTACCACTGTACTTTGAATGACCTATATATAGATATAATACTTTAATAAGCATCACATCATCTCAAGCTCATCTTCTCAACACCATAATGACCTAAATATAGATCGCTTCCACTGTGTATTCACATCTGACGTAATCGTATGTTCAATTAAAAGCAAATCACAATTTTTTATGTGGTCAAATTTGCAAGTTTTCTGTCAGATATATATGCAGTAAATAAAATTAACAGTAACTCCGGTATTTTGTTTTTTTATTACCACTGGACCGATGCCTCTGCTGGTGGACTGTAAGTCCCCGAGTGTATTCATCAAACCAGTAGTCAGTACTTCGGTTATAAAAGTTATAAAACTTGTATTATCTAAATTTTACGAAATTTTTTGTTTAAAACTAAGGAGTATCTCCTTCATGCATAGCTCTTTCCTTATCACAAGTTTGGCTTTTCGATTTTGATGCTTTTGTTCTCTATCAGCTTTTACACTTTGTTTCAGTTTATGGACTTCTTTTTGGTTTAATCTGCAGTGATGAGACATGAGTTGTTGAATACACCGGCAAACGAATACCGAAGCAAGAACGAGGAAATGGGGACATAATTCTTATATGATTTGCATAATAGGAAATACGCTGATATGATTGGTTGGATTTACTTCCGGTAGCAAATTCTGAAGTCGTTCATTTTTCGATAAACGACGTTGACCGAACTACATTTAAGTTCACCTTACAAATTCATACGCTGAGTGAATCAAATAGAACAAACACATGTGAATGGCATAATAAAAGTAAGAATTTAATTACTTATCATCAGATCAAAAGAATTATAAGGATTAAACACCGTTTGAAAGGAATTTATTGGAGTATAAACGGGACCAAGTCACTCACAAACATATCATAAAAGTCCTTCGGACTTTTATTTGTTTGTGAGTGAATTGGTCCCGTTTATTCTCCAATTTGTTTGTGAGTGAATTGGTCCCGTTTATTCTCCAATAAATTCCTTTAAAACGGTGTTTAATCCTATAATAAATCCAAAATCACGGCAATTCATATCCCACACGAATTGAGTCAGTATGACAAAGACGAAACAAATAAACGAAAATGAACAAGAACGCCACAAAACTAAAGCACTAGTAGTGTGAACCCCTATAAAAAACTGAGGTATCATCAGGTTCTCCGGAAGGGTAAGTATGATCTGCTCCACGAAATGCGCATATGCAGAATAACTCTGGTAATTTGTTATCTATATAAAACATTCATTCATTTTATATAACTTTTCCAAACAATTTGCAGTCATATAACGTGATTTCGCATCCATCTATCAGATTTTTGCGTTTATATCGATTGTTAAAACATCAAGCTGGGCCAATGAAAAGGTAGTATTTGAGTTTAACTTTATACAAATATAGTTATTATTACAACGGTCGAGCGAGTTACAAAAGTGATGTAATTTCACAACCAAATTAAAGCTGACTTCTGAAGACTAACCACAGAGAAAGAAACATTTTTGATAATTGATTGACAGCTTACTACGACAAAAGTGTATATATGCGCAGAACGATTGATTGACAGCAATGTCCTAAGACGATTTTACATTTGATTGGATATTTTCTGCGACTAATCAAATGTTAAGCTTTCTCATCGCAGTGCTGTCAATAAATTATTGTACATACACCGTCTTTGTGGTCTGATCGGGGGTCTGATGTAAATCAATTCACAACAATGTGTAAAGTGTGTTTCTCTCTCGACAGACAGTCTTTCACAACATCGCCTTGGGTGTAAAAAAAATTCATCTCTTTGAAATGAAGCTTTTGCCGCTCACTTGATCGTTGAAATTACCAATCACATTAAGGTATAACACCACGAATTTGGTCTCCCATAGCCATCAATGTGAACTTTCACATGTTTGACACTTTGCATTACTTAAAAGTTCAAATGTCTCAACAAACTTTAATGGAAAGATCAACCCTCCTTAAGAAGCGTGCCATAAAACTGTAAAATAACTCATCTGAGTACAGATATACCCATTTAGGAAAAGGATTTTATTTTTGAGAATCCATAAAAACAATAAGGGTCCAGCAATTTAAACTATATATCTATTTCTTATATATCCCTTAAACAAAAAAGAAATAAAAAAAAACTAAATGAAAGATGAGCAATACTGTAAAAGTTGGTCAGACAACTTCAAACTAGTTAATTTAGTGAAGTGAAAAGGAGGAAATTCCTAAAAAGGGTTGGTCAGACAAGTTCAAACTAGTTAAGAACATTTTATTGAAGTGAGAAGGGGGAAACTCATAAAAGGATTTTTCTGTTAACTTCGACCATAACGTAGGATTCTTAAAAATCAGTCTTTGACTTCAGCTGAAACTTAACCTTATTCGTATTTGTAGACATGATATTATCCCTTTACTTTTTGTTGCCAAATAGTTTCCGATTGAGGTATTACTCTGTGTTTTAATTGTTAAAAGGGAATAACAAAACACCGAAGTTACTGTTAATTCATTTTCTGAATATGCGCATTTCGACATTTTACGCCTCATCAGTGCAGATCAAACCAAAATATTTGCAAATGAATTAACAGAAAAACATGTTTAAACTGATAGAGAACAAATAACAAAAAAGATCCGAACAGAAAAGCCAAAATTCAGCTAAGGAGAGATGTATGCATGAGGGAGATACTCCTTAGTTTTAAACAAAATTTTGCGAAATTTAGATATAATTATAAGTTTCAATACAAATGGTTTTCGGGTCAGTACCGAAATATTGAGAACTGGGTTCGTGAATACCCTCGGGGACAAACAGTCCACCAGCAGAGTCATCGGCCCAGTGGTAATAAATAACAAAATACCGAAGTTACTGTTAATTTATTAGTCATCTTTGTATATAGTAAAGTAGAATCTACTGGACATTACTGTCATTTTAAGTCATACCTGATCTTATAGTTTTAGTTATACTTTAATACATTGTTTTAGTGTGCAATATGATGATTTATTGTATAGCAACATAATATTTCCATAAGAAAGCAACCAAAAGTAAATGTGCAATAAATTTCCATCTTGCACTAGTGCAATGACTTAATTTTCATGTCGTCATTGACAACAAAAATCACAAACTTTGAAGAAATTTTGGCTTTGCTATACAATAAAAGGGTTACAGCATGAATATTTGGGAATACTATCCCTTGTAAAATATATATATATTGCACTCGCAAGGTCGTGCGATATAAAATTCTACTCGGGACAATATTCCCCAATATTCATGCAATAACCCTATTTCACCATGATCAAGTGTGCAATATCAAATATTCTGGAGCGGGTATATTTCTATACTTTAAACACAGAAACGAAAGTACAAATATAATTATATAGTTCAGCTACATTTGACATGTTGAACCCCCTGGATAGGATAATTGTTTTTATGACACTAAATTACACATCTTTTTATATAGGTCAAATATGACTAAACTCTCTTAACATGATAGTCAAGGACAATAGGCTATGGAAAAAGTTGTTACTGAATATGACTTTTCCAAGAAGCCCGTTAATCTGCCGGTTTATTTTACATGTAATTGAAAATGATCATATTAAACATCATTTAAAACAAAACACCCAAAACGTCCTATGCGTTACATTGCCCTCAATATATTGGTTTAACTTATCAAAAGTTTTCAGTCACTAGAAAAAGAACGAATAGTGGCATCATCATAAAAACCTTGATTTAATGAATGGGCTTTAACTTGTTTCAGAATTTTAGTTTGACCACTGGTTTGATCATGGTGCAGGAAAAACCATAAGCCAATCGTTAGTACAAAAAACTTGAACCATGGTTTTTGTGCGATACATTTATGCAAGGATCCGTGTATGTTATTATGTGAAGCTCTTTTATAAGTATGCAGAGATATACATTAATGTGCAACAACAAAATTCCCATACCCTTACACGTGTATTCTACAAATAATGATTCATCTGGTCCAAGGCAGGAATCTGTATACACATCGTCTGTAGCATGGAGGGTACAAGTGTGTTTCCATTGACAACGGTCCTGGACAAGGGAGGTAACTTCATGTGTCTTGCAATAGGCAGCCTTTCCATTATATGTTGCGTATTTAATAAGCAAGACATTTTCTTCTGGACACTCTATTGTTTTTGAGTTTTTTTCTTCTATTTTGACAGTTTTGTCTTCTGAAATCATATCTCATTGTTTCTTATACATCCATTTTGGGTCAAATAAATATAATATAAGATGCAGCCTTATGCATAGAGGATAAGTCAAAAAATATAATATAAACATATCTATATACCACCTTTACATATACTTATGGGAAAAAATGTTTTACCCAGCTTTTAGCATCATAAACAAGAAACAGCAAACTTTATAAGTTTCGTCCGGCAGTTGACAGACGGCCAACTTTTAAAAAGTTTTAAACGACATGCAATAAGGGCTTAATTTTCAAGGTTTGAGTTTAGAGCGCTCCAATGAAACACAATATTATAAATCTGCAGAAAATGTAAATACACAATAAGACCTTAATTCAATTTTTCATTAATATTATCATTTAACTTTATCATATTTTATCACGTTTGATGTTAAAAAAATTTCTTGAGAAAAAGGCTTAAATTTTTTCATAAATTATTCATTGTGAAACTTTTAAAATGTCCCAATATTCGTGTTTTTGGATTATTGTGAAGTGCAGTGTTACGAATTAATAAATGTCACAGTTTTTACGGTTGTACACCTTTGTATAAAATCATAATAATATTATTGTGTTCCCTTTAATGTTAGCTTACACATAGGCCTAGGCCAAATTCGTTCCTGGCCAAGTCGAACTCCTATATATTATTTTCTCATAGGATTCACGAAATGTACAAAAAAAACAACAAAACTTCAGATATAATATATATATAGAAAGATATGCACAATACATTATATTCGCTCCACTAAATACACTTACCTGCCGTGGTAAACAATATGCCTTGTGACAAAAATAATAATATCAACAAATATGACATGGTCTCCATGTTGTGTCTAGGTATATCAAATACACATAATCTGAACTTTGACAACAGGAAAATGAATCGATTTAAATGACCGACGGTTGTTCACACACTTTCATCTCAAACTCAATAAAGGTATTACTATAATAATGACTAACGTCACATGTAAAGGTCACCAAGTACAGTAATAAACTTAACAGAAATTTGAATTTCAAATGAAGAACTTGTATCAATATCGTGATGGAAGACACCATTTAAAAGTTCTGACATAATACGGTATGACACAATATTGAATACAACAATTATAAAACGTTAACGTCTCGCAGCACTATGATTATCTTGTCATCAACCTGCATTTAATGTTATAAATACTAAACTGGCTAAACATCTTTACATAGCAAGATACCCACAAAAAGTAATGACCATCATCTGCCAAAGTCAAATATATTACGGAATTAGCATATCATATACTTTGAAAACAATTGTAAGGCCACACCAATTTGATTTATAGTTCTTTGGATTTTGCCGCACCAATTTTGACGACTTCGACTTTTTAAAATAAAAAAAAAATGCCGCATCCGGAAAATTTTCGCCGGCATCCCGCATCCGTTTTGGCATTTAGATAGTGAAAAATTTTAATGCGGTTCCCAGTTCTCCGTTAAAAAATTGGAAGTATTTGGAAACAAATAGTATACAGACTGCCTCAGAGCGTGATTATGGATATTATGTAGTATATTGAACCACCAATTTCGTAGTTAAATGGCATTTTCAACCTTCGGTATGACTGTAAACGAGCATGCGTGAACTTTCGGAATAGTAGTGTCACTCGAAGCTCCTCCGATGTATGCTTCTCATGCAGTGCGTTACTCGAAATGCACCTCAGATGAAATATATGCAACTTCTAATATTTTCTTTCATTGATATAAGGTACATTTGCAATGATTAAAATTGACTTGAAGCGCGATAGCGTGGTTCGTTTGTTGACAACTGTTCTTCGTACAAACGCGGACCTCGACGAGGACACCCTAACAAACATACCAGAAAATACCAGAACGACAGTTTTTAACTCGGCACTTGACTGCTCTAATGCTGGTAAACCACACGTATATTGATATCCATCCCCTATCTTTTTTCACCTTAAGCGATATCACCAAAACGATGTCTGAAAGACAAGAGGTTAAATAAATCTAGTGTCTAGTTCTCGACGTAACCTCACTGAAAGACCATAAGGTTATTGGGCTTCATTTTCAAGCTCCATTCAAAAGGAACGGATAAAAAATACCATGAGATCCTTTGTTCTTATTTCCTTTCTAATTTGCATCAGGCATACATATGTACCAACTTTGAATGACACAAATCTGGAAAAGTATACTGAGCCTTGCCTTAATTGAAATATGTCTGCATTCCCAGAAATGCAGTTTTAATACAGGATAACCACATTTAACAATTTAACAAATTCCTTTAAGCAAATGTACATGACCAATTTTTAACTCTGCATTCTGAAGGTATATTTTTGGATCAATAAATTTTTGTCCAATTTAAATGAAATAGCCAGAAGGTAAGAGGCAATACATTAGCTCTATCCATCATATTCTGACAATGCTGTTGATATGATAATTGTATGGAATGAAGAATCGAGTACACTGGAACATCTTTCTTAATCATATTTCCATTTTGATACTGGGTAATTCATCAAAGCATACCCCCTCTTCATAAGATCTTTCAAGTGACACCCCTTGGCCTTCCCTTGAAAAAGAACTCTCAAATGATGAGAAAAAACATGAAAATATGTTTGAAGGTTTTGATGAACCAAATTACAAGTTAAAAGCCAATTGCATGTTAGTTCAAGCATCACCTACTATTATTGAACTCGGTATCCTCCAAAAACATATTTTATTTCGCTCGATGAAACTGGTTTTAGAAGAAAAAAATAAGTTAAAAAAATCGCTCGCTCCTAAAAATTGCATTCGCCTCAAAAATCATCCGTTTCCCGAAAATAAAATTATCAAAAAAATTTCGCTCGCTCGCCCAAATTTTTCGCTGAAAAAAATCCAAAGAACTATAAATCAAATTGGTGTGGCCTAACAATCACATTACAAATCACTTGCAATATGTTGCTCCATTTAAAGTCTATTCACTTCCTTTAGATAATGGAAATTCTCTTCTGCTAACTTTAATATTGCATATTTCGGCACCGGATTTTGCATGGTTGTGTAAAAATATTATACACTTCTGGAACCACTTTTAATTTGATGATTTCCAATACATGTTGAAAGAAAAAACACTTTTTAAAAATGCTCTATGCTCTTAAATGGATGATATTATCGACTTGACTGGACCATTCTGAAATAGGTAAAGGCAGGTATATCTTTAAGTCAGATGATAAACAAGTCTCGCTTTGGCTTTTACCATGTGCTTGGGCCCCCTTTTGATTTAAGGGAAAAAACAGACCCGTAAATGATATAATTCAACAAAATACTTAAACATTTAATTAAACCCAAAAGAAATATTTGAAATAAATTGTTAATGTACTGCTAATTTACAAACAAAAAGTCCGTGAATAACAATTGTTAACCCCGAACGAGTACACCTTGCTATTATTAGGTAGGTCAACTCGGGTCATCTAATCCATCAAGTTACTTGGTCGCCCTTAAAATAGAACAATCCAACACTTAAAAATTTTCAGCTGTTTGAAAAAAAATTGTGAAAATGCACATGACTACAGACTTTTGTGCATGTCGTAAACGGCGAATTCAACGTTTTTCAGTTATGTATGATCATTCTTGATATACATACCAAATATGATAAGGATCATTTTTAAAATAAAGCTGAAATCGTGAGATTTCCATTATCTAAAGGAAGTGAAACCGACTTTTTTTTAATATGAAAAAACGTTACAGGTACTTAGAAGAGTGGACAAATGATTGCATGGTTCACCATCAACAATATAAAAAATGTTAAATATACATATAGAGTCATATAATTTTGAATGGTACTTTGTATGTGAGTATATATGCTTTCATTCCATATGGATATGATTGCATTTCTTGATAAACAATTATAATTCTTTTTTACGTTAGTCCGTCCTATTAAAGGGATATTTTGGATGTCACATAACGTTTAGACTTTCAAATGTAGTTGACACTGTGGCCTTTCATTTAGGTTTGATTGAGATTATGGGTTGTCTATCAGCTACATGATTTTATTATCATCCAAATATTTTGACTTGTTAAAAATGCTACAAACCGGGAAAACCAGAAAAGCTTAGACTTAACTTACATTCTTTAATCGACAAGATATCCTGCCTGCATCCGTAAAATTAGCTTTGAGATCTAGTGACCTGAAAAAGTTTGCACACATACTGGACTCTCACTGATACTGCCGATGTCTACTGAAATATATGATGATTCTTGACCAAACTGTTCGTAAGTTTTGAGTCTGATTTTTCTTCCGTAGTGTGACCTCAATGTATTACCCTTGAGCTAGCCGGCAGTTTAGCGGAAAGCACCCCTTAACCAATTTTTAAAATTACGTATTGTCATTTTCTCTCCTTTCAAGATTGTGGTCATGGAGTTAGTAGTCTACCTGTATTCGGTTTTATTCGTACGTTAATAATACTTTGGGGAAACGGGACAGATAAAGGGGAGGTTTTGGTATACATAAACCACAGGGGCTAGACGCGTTAAATGTTAAAACAATAGTAAAAATACAACTTATAGTATGATTTTAACATTTAACGCGTCTAGCCCCTGTGACATAAACCGGTTAAACCCTACTCACTGCTGACTTAACTTTTGCTAGTACCAGAACCAAGTCCGGCTGTCCCGAGTTCCTATCGTTCTTTACGATTGTCTTTTGTCTTATTTGCAACATTATCTATCAACTATATCCACGAGGATACAGGCACGAGGGTACCTGTGCAATAAGGATGCGCGAACGGTTGAAATTATATGTGTAGTTCCCTGTCAGATTGTGGCATGTGACTGTAATTTTCATTGGTAGATGTTTCCTGTTATCTCCCGTTTTACATCGATCTTCAATGAAGAGACATAAATTGTTGTCGAAATGGCTATCTCACTATCGACCAAGTGCGAATCGACGAGATCATTATGATAGTCAACACAATATATGCTATTGTTGAAAAAGTCATTATTAATGTCGTAAACATTATTGATTTTATAAAAGTAATAATTCCTTTATCGGAATCTCATCTGTTGTTTAGACTCTGATAATGATCCCATCGATTCGCACTTGGTCGATAGTATATCTGTAGAAACGAAACTTACATAAATGAAATAACTTCATGTCAAACTTCAAAAGACAACAAAAAAAATAAAAATAAGTTTAAAAAAAATAACTAACTATTATAACAACCTAGTACGAGATAAAATTAATAGATTTACTATTAAAAATAAAAATTATTTATATAAGTATTTTTGTAAACATGAGGAAAACTACTATCTGTCTCATCCAAACAAAGAAAAAAGAAATTTCATCACCAAATTTAGGTTAAGCGAACATCAACTTTTGATTGAAAAAGGAAGATATCTAAAAAATATCCAGAGAAGAAAGAAAATGTCAATTTTGTAAGGTTCAGGACGATGAAAAACATTTATTTTTTGATTGTGGTTATATCAAAAATCTTAGAGATGATTTTATAGAATATTATGTAAATTTATATGACAACTTCAAAAATTTAAACTATATTGAAAAACTGAAAATAATTCTTAATCCCCCAAAAAACCAGAAGATATAGATAAAGTACTTTCTTTTGTTAAACAGTCTTTTGAACTGAGGAGAGGAGACTCTTAATCAATATCTACTATTATAATAATGTATATTTTAATTGAATATTATGCTATACTTGCGGTACTAGCATATGTATTTGTTTCTTATTGTGCATATTGTACATTGTATTTGCCTAATGGGCTTATGTCTGTCTTTTGCAAATAAAGTTTTTATTATTATTATTATTAACTTTGGTCTAAAGTTATTGCCTCATGGTGACTTCAATATGAAGAACAACAATAAAGCGTTGTTCCTTTGCTTGGTTTTGCCACCATGTAGGTCTATGTGCATTTACTTCATTTCTTTTCAATGTTAATTTAAAACTGTTATTCTGACCACCTGCTTGTAGTGCCGACATCTCACTACTTTATTATGCAAAGCTCGAATAGTGGCCTTTAATTGTTTATATGTTGTGATTTTCCTGTATTAGCGTTCAATGAATTCCACTGAAGCCTGTACTAGAGGCCGTCTTGAACTTGCTATGAGGTATCAGAAATCCTCATGGTAACTTTAAGGGGAAGAACAACAATGAAAGAGTTGATCCATTATTTGGTTTTACCATGTATTGGTAGAGACTTTGTCTCATGTGCATTTATTCAATTTCCTTTCGTTGTTTATTTAAAAAGATGATTATGAACTTTTAATGATCCTGTCCTTTTAAGACTTTGAAACCAAGAAAATAGCGCATACAAATTGAGAGTCAATGAACGGTCGAGGCTCCCTAAAACCCCTTTCTTATTCCTTACTGCTGTATTGACCAGATTCAAGGATGGCGCGAAGAAGTTGCTTCGATAAAGCCTATTCCACGAGCCGAGTGAAATGGACGTGAATTCGAAGAAATTCCAAAAATCATCGATGACTCTGCGATGACAGCTTCCTTCAATGCATTAACACATTGGAAAATTTCACCCATTTTAACTCTGTCACAGAGCAAAAATAATTTGATATTTGTGGATTTTATAAGTTGTTGATTACAAACCATCTTGATTATATTTTTAAATATTGTATGCATAAAATTCTAATAAACAACTTTGAAACTTTGGTTTGAACTAGTACTCAATGTTTGAACTGAAAATGGAGAAATGTATATACTAACAAATAAAGGGATATGGAGTAAATGTATATAAGACAAAATCGTTTAAAATGCATGGTAAGATTAAGCAATTGGAATAACGTTTTCATTGTTGCTCTTCATCCTGTAGTCACCATGAGGCCCTCAACAAAGTGCAAACACTTTGAAGAAGACTTGGCAAGTAAAATCGGGAGATGTGAGCAATATATATACAGATGGCCAGCAAAAAGTTTAATGTTTACAAAACAAGAAAGCAAAATGTTGAATTTGATAGTGCATTCATATGAGAAATTCTCACATGAACAAGTACACCATAACTAACAAAATAAAAAGGGCATACACCTCAAGCACGAGGAATCTTTTTACGGACTCCACACTGCACGATAGACAAACTCCGCTGTAAATGAAGAAATAAAGGGATGTGCATGCTACAAAATCCCCATAAATACATGGTAAGATAAAGCAAATGGATCAACGCTTTCATTGTTGCTCTTCATCCTGTAGTCACCATGAGGCCTTCAACAAAGTGCAAACACTCCTACCTTATAGTAAGTTCAAGACTCCCTCTAGCACCGGTCCGAGTGAAATTCAATGGCTAAATGTTGACCAACGCTACATCCATGTACTCTTTTTGTAATGGATGCGGGGTCGTCAAAAAGCATAACATAACTGGCAAAGTTCTCTTACAAACAATGTCATCCGTTGCCCGACCAAGGGACCAAAAGGCAATACAAAATATAAACGATCACATGACACTCTTCGAGTTGATAGTAAGAAAATTTGACAAGAAAGCCAAATGATGAATTTTGATAGCGCAGTCATATAAAAATTCTCACATGAACAAATACACCATAACTGACAAAATAAAAAGAGCATACACCTCAAGCACGAAGAATCTTTTTACATATTCACATTTCAGACAATAAGAATTCGGATGGTAACTATCGATGCTAAGTTTGTGCAGGGGCTTACCCTCCCGCAGCAACTAATGTCATTCTCGGTTTTTATGGAGTTATACACTGTAACTGTAATGGTTTTGGACGTTGTATATTATTATCGAATGCATGTCCACGTTATTTTAGTTTCTAGCATTGTTGTTTACGGTAAAACTTTCTGAAACTAAATGATATTATTAATATATTTTTTTTTCAAAAGTAAGACTTCAAAAGGGTTAATGCGTTTCAAAAATGGTTGAAAAGACATTAACTCCAGCTACTTTTGAAACCCAAACCAACAACTTAAATCGATTGATTTCAAGGGTGGTTGGGATTTCAAAAATAGATGTAGCATACATTTACAAGATCGTACATTAATTTTTTAGTGCAAAAAAAAGAAAAGAGGTAAAATGTTTTCTTCAGAAACGACAAAAGTAACTGCAGATCCTTCCAGACCATATGAGTCCACAAATTTTATTCACTACAAGTGCTACACTGGAAAATTGGAAATCCACCTGCAGCACGAGGTACACGGAGTGTTGTTATTAATTATATTTGTTGAGATTATCCCTTCATTGTAGTTACTACCATGATATTTTCTTGACCTGTTCTGTTGAACTTGCCTAGACATGAAACAGTAAAACCATAATGATAAAATCTTTTTTATTCCCCAAAAAAGTCATTGCATTAGTTGACACATTTTAACAAGGTTTTCCATCAGCAGCAAAATTTTTAAACTCGTTTAAATCACTTGCTTAAGGTAAGCACTTAAAAGAAGATGTAAAAAATTTTGGCAAGATCAACATACTTATAAAAACAATTCAATTTCTTGGAAATTCGTGTCACGGATCGGACAATTTTTAAAAGAAAATCCAAATGTCATTAATATCTCTACTGCAATGTTATGTGCCACCATGATGATGTTTGCAAGGTATCTGCAAGCATATTCGTCTAAATTATATTTTATGCCCTTCTTTGCCATTTTACGGTGTTTGAGAAGTAATGACGTTGATACTATTTTGCTTTATACGGAGAATCAGAACAGTATCTGTTGGGAATATTTACATATTGGCTCTCTCAAATACTACTAGCAGCAACAACCTGTGCATTTAGCTACTGCCCCCATGCCAAAGTATGATAATAGCATTATTAACTATACAATAAAAAATAGAAGAAATTACAAATCCTTTCATGCCATATTATTTAAAACACTTTATCCATTACAAGTGTCTTATATGTAGAAGAAATCGGAAACCCTCCTGGGCACCTTTTTCCAGAAGTTTTAATTGGATTTCATGGGCTTCATTATAATTCAAATGAGTCACTGCTTTAATTTTTACTTGGAAAAGTTCCATTAATCGCATGCTTTGACTACCCTCAGATACAATTAAAAATAAAATAACAGGAAACGTCAAATCAGTATCTCTAACGCCAATTTGAAATTCTTGTTTGAAGAGACTTAAATTGTCAAAATGACCATATGCAGAATCTAGTTACTACGGTATTTTGTTTCTTTGAATCATTATTGTTATTAATGCAAATAGCAAAACAATTATAAAAAATGGCAGCATTTGTGTTCATTATTTTACAATTCACGTGCTATTTATGTATAAATTATCTGTTGTATTATGTAAAGATTCACTACTGTCATATTCTGTATTGTCCACAGGTTTGAACCCCACACTAGCGTCGTTATATTGTCCACCTGTATGGTGACTATAAGTAACATTGTCTGTAGTTTTAGAGGACCGTTTGAATTTTAAATGGTGATATTCTCCTATTACTGGTATGTCATCATGGATACTTATTTCATCATAATGCCGATCATCAATAGCACTTTTTATTGATGCGGAATGGGTTCCAACAGTATTTTGTGAATGGCTTTTGTTTTCTTCTGTTAATTTCACACTGGATTTTAAGCCATGAACAATAAATCTGCAAAAAAAATCAAAGGTTGTATTTTATTAAATTAACATAGGGATGAAGAACAATATAAAGAGTTATAGAGCGAGCAACATTACTGATAGTTTAGTATGTCCGTTTCGTTGGATGAAAAAAATATATATAAATACATGATTTTTCAATAAAAAACGTAAAGTGCACAGTTCATGTTTTTTTTTATCAAAAAAGTTTAATGTCAGAGATCAAAGAAGTTCATTAAGAATTTTACGAAAGGATATGGAGTAAATGAACATGAGACCATAACACATATGTTCACCCCAACTGCAATAATTTTAATGACCAAGTATGGCCATTTCGGAAATTAATTCCTCATCAGCAGCACTAGAACCAAAACAATGGAAATTCATAATTTAAAATATGTTTAAAATGCATAAATCCAAACGAAATCCGAATTATCAGGTATATCAAATATAGCTAAGGACAAAACAACGATGGAGGGAGTTGATCCTGAGGTTTAGAATTTACATAAATTTAGATAATAGTAATTTAACAAAGTGTACACATGAGATATTATCTCATGTACAAGTACACCATAGTTTACCTCGATCATTAACTAGAGGCTCAGACAAAACACTTAAAAGCAGATTTTTCTACATTCCGCACAGGCAGCCATGTTTTAAGACGAATCGGAACGAATGAGTAGTCTTTATAAAGGATCATTCCCGTACAATTCAGTTAAGTTTTAGAGCTCATGAGGAAAATGTTGCTTTCCATATAGGGTCCAATGTTAAGCTATGTTCTGTGCAGGTGGCCATATTCTTTATCAGATTGGAATAAAAAGAGGACCTTCCATACATCATACCAGTGAAGTTTGGTTGAATTTGCTTCAGTGGTTTCAGATAAGTTAATGAATATGATGTTTTTTCTCATAGGGTCAAATGATGAACATGAGTTCTGCACTGGCAGCCATGTTTTTTTTTCTTTTATCAAATCGAATTAGTAATATTTGTAAACCACCTTTCGTACATCATTACTCTTAAGTTTGGTTGAAGTTACTTCAGTGGTTTTATATGAGTAGATAAAAATGATTTTTTTCTCATAGGTCCGATTTTAAATACAAGATCCGTGCTGACGGTCATGTTATTGTTGGATCAGAACGAGTGTGCAATCTTTGTAATCCATCTTTCAAACATCATTTCTGTTAAGTTTGATTGAATTTCCTTCAGCATTTTCTGAAGGGTTGATGAATATTATATTTTCCCATAGGATCCAATGTTACATATAACTTCCGCGCTGGCGACCTTGTTTTTTGTCAAATTTGAACGAAAATTGCAATCTTTGTAAAGGACCTTCCATTCATCATTCCTTTTAAATTTGGCTGAATTTGCCTCAGTGGTTTCAGAAGAGTTGATGAATATATTTTCCCATAGGGTCAAATATTAAATATACGTGCTGCGCTGGCGGCCATGTTTTGTCGGATCGGAACGAAATGAACAATCTCGGTAAAGGACCTTCCAAATATCATCTCTGTAAAAATCGGTTGAATTGGCTGGAGTGGTTTCAGAAGCGGTGATGAAAATTTTGAAAAGCTAGCAGAGGCTAAGTGATGACAATAGCACACACTCACATGAGCTAAAAAGGTACACTTTAAGACTACTTCTTGACGAAGAACACAATAAAAGCGTTGTTCCATTTGATTTTACCAGTAATTTGTAAAGACTTTGTCTTATGTGCATTTACTCCATATCATTTCATTGTAAATATACACCAGAAATCGATCTTGAAATAGGTAGGAATAGACCATATCCGACCTATGGTATTAGGATTTACCAAACTACTTTTCAATACGTCACAGTATAGAAAACGTCACGTCATAGAGCCTAAAACGGCATGAAGTTGGTCACATGGGGCGGACACGTTTGTGACGTAGGGCGGACAAACAACAACTGGTGAATCTGAATACCAGAACTCGGAGAAGTCGCTGGTTTATATTACAGTTAATATAGTGTCATATCCCTGCAATATAAAGTCCCTGGATTTTTTTAATATAATGTTTTCACACGAACAATATGTCTGATTGCGGTAAGCGGTTTCTTTCTGGTACAATATCAATCGAGGACAGCTTGAAAGCAAATGATAAACCCTTCAAGATAAAAACTTGGAGTTCCAAATTGTAAGCTTCCATATTTGCTGTGATGGTAATCCGGTTTTTCCCCTAATGAATAACGATATGTCATAGCTGGTGCATTATTTTCCAGCCCCTTTCAAATTATCAGGATGTCTAGTCAGAAGGTCAACGCACATGGTTGTTACACCAAGAATGGTAATCGATTTTTATCAAATAAAAAATCCTGAACTTCTTTTCCTTTGCATTTTTTAAAATAAAGACATTTTTTTTCGGATCAATATCTGCTTCTACATTTCAATCTGTATTTTCTCTTACCTTATTGTTATTATTAAATAGCTGTGACCCTTCGATTCGCCATACAAAAGTAAACAACATGCATAAATATAGAACTTGATTGACAATATGACAAAATGATCCCCGAAAAATGAAAAAAATGTAAGAATTGTAAGGCCCTCCATTTTTATGTTCTTGATAAAGAGATTACCACCGTGTTACTGAAGTTAGCTTTATATAACTCGGCAGATATCATCTATTCTCTCAATCTCAATCAAGAAGAGGATTGCTCTGTCCTGATAATTAGATAATTATAAAAATCCAAATGATAGTTCTAATGTTTAATTCTAGTCTCACCTTTTTCGAATAATAACTACAGCTACGGTTATAAACGCAAGTAAAACAACAACTCCGAGCAAGGAGAATAACAGTACTGAAAATAAAAAAAAATCTTATTCTACAATTCACAATTTTTTAGAAAACTTCCCTTTTTTAATCTATTTCACTGTTTACTTCAATGATGTTTTTATTTTACCCATTTTATTTGATTTTGATGCTGCTGATGAGAGGTTGCTCCTTGAAACACATGTACAGCATACCGGTATGCAACTTTGGTATTTTTTTATTTATCTATAGCACTTAAAAATATTTTTTCGCGATCTTTGTTTTTTTATTATTTTATTACTATTATTATTATTTTTAATCATTTTTTTTTGCCAACTTAGGCGGTCTTTCATATGTCCTGTAAAAATGACATATAAGGAAATAAAACTATATATCGTCTACTCATTGGAGGGGACAGTAAAAAGAAATGATCATCCCAGTATCAAGTAAAAAAATCTTGAATCAGAGTTCGGACCGAAACTTCAAATTAATGATCGTATGAGACGGAATTATTTGAAGTCTTGATTTATAAGGCGGTCACGGAAATAACTACATTGTATGTCTAATGAGAAAGTCTGTATAAATTGTGCGAGCTCTCGAGTAACGAATCAACAAAAAACATACACCCAGTAGGCAGGTAACTCTCCATGTTAGGGAAATTGATACTTTTGAAAGTAAAACCGCCCCTTTTGTCGTAATTTGTAGTACTGAGATGACTAGTTTCGTAAAATTCGAAATTAAAGTTAAAAGAAATGTAGATCTAGTGGTTTCTGTCTCCTCGTTTATATCTAGCTCTGGAAGTTTTCATCTTGAAGTCATCATGAGGCCTCCAACAATGGGCTTTTTTCATACCTCATGGTAAGTTCAAGACAGTCCCTAGCATCGTTGTTGGCGAAATTCATTGCTTGATGTCAAAAAATGCTACATCAATAACAAACAATAAAAGGATATGGAGTAAATGCAGATGAGTCAAATTATCTACAAATACATGGTAGAACCAAGCAATGGAACAACGCTTTTATTGTGTTCTTTATCTTGAACTCACAATGAGGCCTTCAACAATGAACTGTTTTTTTTTTACCCGATTGATGCAGTATCTCCAAAAAACTATTGAATTTGTATTTATACCAATGCATGTGTCACTTACCAATAAACATTTTAAACAAGTTTTCATAAGTTGATATATACCTTGAACTCCTGTTGTATTTTTCTGTATACCTCCGGCAGAGATTTGGGGAAATGTCTCATTGCCTGAAAAAAAAATTATCAAGAAAATACATGTATTTTGAAAAATGTATATAAAAAACCAAATATAATGTTTTACGAAAGTATATGGAGTAAATGAACATGAGATCAAAACATATTTGCCAACTCTAACAAATCAAGATCGCTTTAGAGAGAGAATGCAAAGGACGAGACTTTTTATAATGAAACAGTTTATCATATTACGTTGCAAGGTATAACTGTAAATAATAACATGGATATGTTTACATGAGCTCTTGAATAATTAACACAGAGTACGCTGATTGGTCAGGGGTATCCTGCTATGCAGGCGTCACCCGTTATGTGAAAATAAATCGGCAAACAAATTGAGAAAGGGGAAATTCCTAAATCAAAATATTAAAAAACACAAATTTAGATTCAACTGAGACAACATAACAAAGACAATACATGTATCGTTCACCTAACAAAATGTTCAATAGCAGGTTTTCTATGTTCTGTGGTGGAGGCATCGTTTTTTTTTTCCGAATTGGATATAATTGAGGAATCTTTAAGAACCTTTCCTACATCATTCCAGTACAGTTTAGTTATTTGCTTCAACGGATCAGATCTAGAGCTGATAATAAATGTGATGTTTTCCCACAGATTCGCCAAATCTTAAATAAAGGTTCCGAGCTGTTTTTGTCGGATCGGAACGAAACGAGCTATAGGGTTCAATGTTATACTATGCTCAGTGCTGTGAGCCATGTTTTTGTCGGGTCGGAATGAAATGGGCAATCTTTGTAAAGGATCTAGTTCCTGTAAAGTTTTGTTGAATTGGCTTCAATGGTTTCAGATCAGAAGGTGAAAAAAAGGATTTTCCCATTTTTCAATTTTAAACTATGTTCAGCACTACAATCACAAGCCACAATTAACATGCGAACTTCCCTAGAAAAAAATAATGAAGACAAGAGACAAACATAAATAACGATAGGAACTCGGGATAGCCGGACTTGATACCGGCACTAGCAAAAGCCAGTGGTAAGGTTAAACCGGATTATGGGTACCCAAACCTCAACTTTATCTCTTCCGTTTCCCTACAGTATAACAAACATGCGAATAAAACCCAATGCAGATAGGCTACTAACTCAATGACCACTATCTTGGAAAAGAAAAGCATATGACAAAACGTAATTTAGAAAGGTGGGTCAAAGAATGCTCGCCGCTAAACTGCCGGTTAGCTCAAGGAACCTGGTCTGTTGGCAAAACACTGTCGCACTACGGAAGAAAAATCAAACTGAACTCCCCGAAGGGTTTGATAAAGAGTCTTCATGTATTTCAGTAGACATCGGCAGTATCAGTGAGAGGCCAGTACATATGTAAAGTCTTCAGGTCACTGGAATCCAAAGCCAATTTAACGGATTTGTTCAAAATATTTCGTCGATACCCACTATTACGTAAAGAATGTAACTTACGTCCAAGTTTTTCTGGCTCATTCTTTTAAAATCTGGTTAAATGTACTCTAGTTCTGTCAGAGAAAATCGAAATATAATCTTCACAAAGGGTCCGATGTTAGACTATTGGACTACAGTGCACCCTCGTTATATCGCCACCTTTGGGACCAGAGGAATTTTTGGCGTCTAGCGATGACGTATATAACCGAAATAGAAAGGACCTTCCATACATCATTTTTATACTGTCTAGTGAAATCTGTTTCAAAATTTTTTCCAAGCATATATGAAAATATGATTTTCCTGTAGGGTCAAAAGTTAAACTTTGTCTCGCGCTGACGGACATAGAAATGCAACGACAAATCTTTGTAAAAGATAGTCCATACATCATTTCTGTAAAGTTTGTTTCAATTTGCTCCCTCGATGGTTTCAAGGGATAAGATGAAAATATAATTTTCCTTTACGGTCCAATGTTAAAATTTTGTTCCGGGCTGGCGGCTAAGTTTTTTATAGGATCAAAAGAAAATGTGCAATTTTTGCGAAGGACCTTCAATACATCATTCCTGTAAAATTTGGTTGAAATTGCCTCAGAGGCTCCAGAGGAAAAGATGAAAATTTGAAAAATTAACTGACAGACTGACGACGGACGTAAAGTGATGATAAAAGCTAACACTGACCCTTCGGGTCAGGTGAGCTAAAAATTAGACAATACCACTGGTTGCTAATTGCTTAACAACTGGTGCAGGTATCATCATAAATGAGTATTTTTCCATTTGTAATTTTGCTGGAAACGAAATAAATGCTAACAAATTGTAGGCGAATTTGTCAAAGAGACAAAATGATAACTTCATTCATCTGCATTCCTTAACGAGAGACATTGAATCTTTTTTTGTTGCTTACGATATGTTATCAAAGTTTATATACTTGAGCTCCTGAACGTCATGTTAAACCTGCAAAAAAACCTTACACTGCGGTTTTATAAAGTATTTTTATATATAGCCTATGGCTAGTCAAGTAATGTGTGGCGGGGTGCATTACTTTTCCGGAACTTTTTTCAAATGCTAATTATTATGTTTCCGCAAAATAAGTGTACGTTTCCCGAAAGTTTTCCATTTTCTCGTTTCCAAGCGTTTAGCTGTTTCATTATGTTGTTTACTATTTCAACACATTTTATAATGGTTGAATAAAAAAATGTTTAACAAAAAATAATCGTCAAGTTTTTGCAGCAATGGAATTAGCTTTAGTAAGACTTAATTTTCCAGTAAAACGTTTGAGTATGTTCACTGTAAAATTTAATACTAGTATTAAGTGAACATAAGGGTTACTTAAACCCACTGAAATGTAAAAATGTTTCGAAACAATAAGCAAATAAGAGCTATAATAGTACGTACATCGGCAAACGAATACCGAAGCAAGAACGAGGAAAGGGGAAATTCTAAAATCATAAATACAAAATCACGGCAATTCACAGAAACACGAATTGAGACAGTATGACAAAGACAAATCAAATAAACAAAAAAGAACAAGAACGTCAAAAAACTAAAGCAGTAGCCCCTATAAAAACTGAGGTTTCATCAGGTGCTCCGGAAGGGTAAGCATGATCTGCTCCACGCGTGGCACCCGTCACACTGCAAGTGAAAAGTCCGGTTTTGTCACAGTCAGTGTTAGTCCGTCCGGTAACAAACTCTGGATCTACCCAAAAATATCTGTTCTCATTTGTGAAACCGAAATATTGTAATGGTCTGTCAAATCGTGGCGACGACCGTAAAACTTCTGTAGTGACAATTGCAACAGTGATTGAACATACCCTTGATGTACAAGTTTTTGAGACAGTAATTTCGCTCTGTTGACAAAATCGTTGTACAAACTACAGGCACGGCAATAGCGAATGAGTTGTGAAGAGTACACGCCATATGCCGGAGTAGTGGGAATATTACTGCTCAAAAACGGGAAGTTCACTATTGGAAAGTCGAAATCATCACGCTTGTCGTAAAGTTTTTTTTCAGACGTCCAGAGTTGTCAATGTAGGGGTATAGGTCCAGGTATGATGCTGATGATGATGTATCAGTGGTCTCTTTAATTTCGAGTTAATTTGGGTATATAAGATGAAGGTTATCCTTGAATTGAGGATTGTTCAATGAAAGAACATCATCTATATAACGGAAACTGAAATTAAAGGATTTGGCTAGCTTATTCTCTTTTTTTTCTGAACTATCTCTTGTATGAACCTGGCTTCATACGAATAAAGAAACAAGTCTGCTAAAAGTGGCGCACAATTAGTCCCCATAGGTATCCCTATTGTCTGCTGTAAAACTTGTCCTTCAAATTCTACAAATTTGTTATCAACCAAGAATTCCAGCATTGCAATGACTTCCTCCCCTGTATACTTCTTGTGCGAATCAGTGTGATGTTTAACAAAATTTGCCCAATCTTTACCTATCACTAAAAATGGATATCTTCTTTCATCCTTTTTATTATAGAAAGACTGATGTATTAAATCCCGGAGTACTGACTTAAGCTTATCGTGTGGAAGAGTAGTATAGAGAGTACAAAAATCAAATGTTCTGACACTGTTGGAGTGGTTGAGTTCAGTTGAAGATAGATATTCCAATAAGTCTTTTGAGTTTTTGAGAATCCACATCTCATTCACTCCACTTGTTGAGTATACTTTATCACTATATATCTTGAGGCCATCCTTGACTGCAGTAAGTAATGAAGTGAGTAGCTTAGAAAGGGGTTTTGTTGTGCATTTGGCAGACCCAGCAATGTATCTCTGTTTGTAAGGGCATTTATGTAATTTAGGTACCCAGTAGATACAAGGCAGTTTGTTGTTCTCTTCACTCAAACTGATACCAAAGGAAGACAATACTGATTTGTGATTGTTTAGTTTGTCCTCACTTGGTATGGCGGAGAGTTTGTATGTGGGGTTGCCAAATGAATTGTCAATGCCCGTCTCCTTCATTAGGCAGTCAATGTAATGTCTTTTGCGGATAAATGTGATGTTGTTTTGGGCCTTGTCAGCTGGTACGATGACATAATTGTCATGGAGGAAGGACAATGTTTTTTTCTACCTCGGGATCATCGAATATGCTTTTTAAATTGGGGCTCATGGTTGTCTTTAGGCGCCTCATTCGAGCTACAATCAGTGACTTTATGGACCTGATCCAGTCGGACAGTGTTTCAACTTTTTCCTTCTCTCTCTTAGCCCATTGTTTGGCGTAATCCTCAACTGCGTCCATCAATATTTTAAAGTTATGTTTCCAATTGATGTGTTGGGTTCACGATATTTTAAACCTTTTGGACCTTTACGTGTAATTTTTAAATATTGTACATCATACGTCAGTACAAAAAAATACAAAGTACAGCAAATTGCCAAAGTTGCAGAAACGATCGAAATATATTGGATCATGGATATAAATTCAAAATAATTACAAAGAGTAATAACAAATTTACCGAACAATATTGTAAAGAGCCAGAGGTCCAACAGTCCAAATGACAAAGTAGGTTGAAATTCAACAGAAAATTCTAATCTACAATTGGTACAGGCATTTCAAACAAAATTGCGGGTTAAACTGGTTATATAACGCGCCAAACCTCCCCTTCCATAACGGTAGTGCTCGGTTTCTACTCAACAGTAATTGATGTTGAAAGGTCGTAGACAGTAAAAGGAAATTATCATCACAGTATCTTTATTAAAACAAGAGTCTTTATCACTGCAAATTTTCAATGAAAAATTGATTGAAAAGCTTTTTTATGATCTTATGAGTTGGAAGTTGCCATGATTAATAAGGCCGTCATGGTCATAACTATGTCTAAAGAGAAAGTCTTATAAATTGTGCTAGCTCTTGCGTAACCAATCAGTTATGAAACATTTACTGCGTCAGCAAGAGAAGTTGGAATATTACTTGTCATGTTAGGAATTGAAATTTTGTAATTAAGATCGTCCCTTTTATCAGAAATTTTAGTATTGAGATGAGTATTTTAGTCAAATTAAAGATGCAAATCCAAAAAGATGTAGATTTAGCGGTTTCTGATGTTTCCTTTATCTCCATCTTGATTGGATTCATTGAGCAAAAGATGCGTTGTTAATGCAAAAAAAAACACCATCAATATATCTATAGGTAAGATTAAAGGATCAGGCATCTTTTATATTATGAACTTTTACAAGTCTCTGAAGAAAATTCAGTCTGTAGGAATATAAAAACAAGTCTGCGTGTAGATGGGCACAATTCATGCTCATTGGTATACCAATTTGTTGATAAATAGCACATCAAAATGTGACAAATATTTATTCTATTTATGTTATTTCTTTTAGTTGTCTACGAACCTTCAATAGCAATTGCTGTTGAGTTGCTACCAGACACTACCGCAAAGAAAGGGGAGGTTTGGCATGCCATAAAACCGGTTTCACCACCATTTCTTTTGAAATGCCTGTACCAAGTCAGAACCATTGCGGTCGACAATTTTTTCGGTGGTTTCCACCTGATTTGTCTTTTTGTCTCGTAAACCTTCGGCACTTGACAAATCTGTGAATCGGTAATTTTGTTTTATCAATACGAAAAGCACAAAAGCATAGAATGCTTTGGACATAATTTGAAATTCTAGCAATGTGAATATTTTTCATCGATATAAAAGTATAACATTATTGAAATATTCAAATGAACCGAAATTACAGTACATTTAATGGTGTTTTCATTGCAGATCGAATTAAAAGACCAAAATTGAAAGATGTATTAAATCTGAAACAATCAATAGAATCTAAACGAAAAACCAATATCAGCAGAGGATAGAATTTCACACGAGGGAGTTCAATTACGGATATAACCGAAATGGGTAGTCTTTATAAAGGACCTTCCATACATCATTTTTATACTGTCTAGTGAAATCTGTTTCAAAATTTTTTCCAAGCATATATAAAAATATTATTTTCCTGTAGGGTCAAATCGCGCTGACGGACATAGAAATGCAACGACAAATCTTTGTAAAAGATCGTCCATACATCATTTCTGTAAAGTTTGTTTCAATTTGCTTCGATGGTTTCAAGGGATAAGATGAAAATATGCTTTTCCGATACGGTCCAATGTTAAAATTTTGTTCCGGGCTGGCGGATAAGTTTTTTATAGGATCAAAAGAAAAAGTGCAATTTTGCAAAGGATCTTCCATACATCATCCCTATAAAATTTGGTTGAAATTGCCTCAGAGGCTCCAGAGGAAAAGATGAAAATTTGAAAAATTAACTGACAGACTGACGACGGACGCAAAGTGATAATAAAAGCCAACACTGACCCTTCGGGTCAGGTGAGCTTAAAATTAGATAATACAACTGGTTATTAATTGCTTAACAACTGGTGCAGGTACCATCATAACTGAGTATTTTTCCATTCGTAATTTTGCTGGAAACGAAATAAATGCTCACAAAATGTAGGCGAATTTGTCAAAGAGACAAAATGATAACTTCATTCATCTGCATTCNATTTTTTTTTTTTTTTTTTTTTTTTTTTTTTTTACTTACGATATGTTATCGAAGTGTATATACTTGAGCTCCTACCTGCAAAAAGGCCTTACACTGCGGTTTTATAAAGTATTTTTATATATAGCCTTTGGCTAGTCAAGTAATGTGTGGCGGGGTGAATTACTCTTCCGGAACTTTTTCCAAATGGTAATTATTACGTTTCCGCAAAATAAGTACGTTTCACGAAATTTTTCCATTTTTACGTTTCCAAGCGTTTAGCTGGTTCATAATGTTGTTTACTATTTCAATACATTTTATAATGGTTGAATAAAAAATGTTTGACAAAAAATAATCGTCAAGTTTTTGCAGCAATGGAATTAGCTTTAGTAAGACTTCACTTTTCAGTAAAACATTTGAGTATGTTCACTGTAAAATCTAATACTAGTATTAAGTGAACATAAGGGTTACTCAAACCCACTGAAATGTAAAAAAAATTTTCGAACAATAAGCAAATAAGAGCTATAATGGTACGTGTAACTCTTAAATATTGTACATCATACGTCAGTACAAAAAAATATAAAAAGTACAGCAAATTGCCAAAGTTGCAGAAACGATATAACAAGATGTATTAAATCTGAAACTATCAAAAGAATCTAAACGAAAAACCAATATCAGCTAAGGATAGAATTTCACATGAGGGAATTCAATTAAATTTTCAAAAGTTCAAAAATTTCAAAATCCCAAATTGAGCAAATATACAAACTAGAGGCTCAGGGACTGAGCCTGAATCGCTCACCTGACAAATTACTTTTAATATAAGTAATGTCACGGCTGGTGACCAAGACCGACCATTTAACCTGAAGGGGGGTTATGGTTTTTTTTTCTGGACAGAAATTTTTTTTTTTAATTTTTTTCACGTGTATCAACAAAATATTTTTTTCAAAATTAACATTATTTTTTTGGGCAGAAAGCCTCCTTCAGAAAATTTTTTTTCTTCATTTTGGCAGCCAAAATATTTTTTTCACATAAAATCGGCTCCAAAATATTTTTTTGTAGAAAAAAACCATAACCCCCCCCCCCTTCAAGTTAAATGGTCGGTTCCTTAGGGGAAGGCTATGTTCCATACTTACATTCAGTTAAATTTGCTTCAATAATTTCATAGAAGATTAAAATGATTAATTTCACAAGGGTCAAATGTTAATCTATAATAATGGAAAAAAAACTGTGCAATGATTTCAAATGTCGTAAAATTTAAAAAAATATATCATAACTAGTATGTCAATTGTTTGATGAACAATTGATAGGTCTATCCGGAAGTTGTGCCATAATGCTCTCATTTCAGATTAACCCATTAAACTAAGACACTATATATATACCTTTAATATGTACATTTATCAATATACATTGACGTAAAACGAAAGTTTTTGTTGTCCATGATACTTTGATATTGACCTCATTTTGAAAGAAACATCTTCCTGTACTTTTTTTTTATTTAATACATTATTGTTACTATAATGGTATTAAGCGACAAGCAAAAGAAAACCGGAAATCGATTGTCGAAAATCAGTTTTTGGTCCATAGGTTCCAAACTGTTGGTTTAATCACCCTTTCCTTTGCTACAAATGTAGATCGTAACAGGACACACATTTTTCCAGCATTTCATCTACTATCTATTACTGTTTTTGAATACATCCAATTGCAATATCTTATATCAAAGTTCAAAGTTTTGAAGCAATAACTCGTATTACCTACACATGTTTGTTCAACGCAAAGGTCTCATATCAATATATGGGTAGCCTGAATTAATTGGATCGACCTCTCAATTGTTCTTGGAACAACTGAGGTTCTATTTTTTTCAGCTTCGCTGAAGTTTTCATCTGAATGTGGAAAATATTATATAAATACATTGTACATTTTGAACAATGATTTAAACACACGAAAAGTTTGCCTGTTTTAATACTTACTAGTTTTTGTAGCAGATTTATTAAGTGCATACGTTTTCACAATTAAAAGAATCAGTTATTTAAGAATATGTTGAAAGATATTTTTCAATGTTGATAATTTTGATAAATGAAAAACTGGGCAGTTATTTATTTTATTTCATGATTTTCTACAAATTTTATTATTTTTATCTCAAAAATGTGCAGATGGTC
>MJUU01033309.1:449613-500866 GCA_002080025.1 Modiolus philippinarum | reverse complement strand
TAACATTTTTCCTAATGCAATCAAATTGATAACACTGAGTAGCCAGAAACACAATAAGTTAATTATAAATGTTTATAATTTTTAGGTAAAGATTTCCCGTGGGAGAGATGTTTGCTCTCTATTTTTTCATACTGACCACCTGTTTTAAGTGCCCACATCTCACTATTTTATTACACCAATTTTTCTTACATTCGGCTTGATGAGTGCCCTGTGTTTGTCTATATATTGTAATCGTCCACTAGCTTAAGACACTAGTGTTTTTGTCTGGCAAAGGATGACAGTGATTGTAAGAGCACTTTGCGAGTTTAATTGATGTTTGTTGACAATCCCGCACCCATGACCAATGAAGACATGGAGACGATTAGCAAAGAATTCCGCTTAAACCGGTGCTAGGGGCCGTCTTGAACTTACTATGAGGTATGAGCAAAGCTCATTGTTGATGGCCTCATAGTGACTTCAAGATGAAGAACAACAATAAAAGCGTTGTTCCTTTGCTTGTTTTTTACCGTGAATTTGTAGAGACTTTGTCTCATGTGCATTTACTCCATATCCTTTTATTCACAATTTTTTAAAAGGGGTGAAAATTGATTTCTTAGTAATGCTTGGATAATGATTGGAGGGATCATTTCGGTGACTTCTGTGTTTGAATCCAATTACAGTCATTATTTGTTTTGATTTAATTTTCAATAATTGATATCAAAATTTATTACGTTATACAGAATCAAAATAACTATTGTGAAATGTACTAAATGTTTCTTAACTTCTACCGGGGGGATATAAGTGTTAAAAAAACATGTTTTCATTAGTGTTTTTCTGTAATCCATGTGTAATTGTATGTCAAACAAACAACTGTGCACATGCTTTACTTTTGTCGTCTGCTAAATATCAATTTTGACACCCAGCTGATCAAGATTCAGTTTACCTAGTAAACACGAAACCACAATTTAGATAATTTGACAAGCAGATCATTTATCATTTAAATCAGTAGCTGCATTTGTGTAGACATTTTATTTTAAGGAACTGATGTCATCCCTTTTAAAGTGACCAATAAACCTTTGACCCCTACATTTTTGAATGTAAAACATATCAACTAAATACAATGATATAGGTCCCAAATACCTAATTCTTACACATTCCGAAATTTCCCCCAAATAATTGCTCCAAGAAAAGTAACAAAACTTTGCAAGCCCTTATCATGAAAACGGTCCATCCACCAACATTCGCCCAAATGAACGAAATATCTGTCATAGCCTGACAAACATTTTTCCCATTACAATTCACTACCTATTTATTACCATTTCCGAATAATATCACAAAACATGTTTAGGGAGTTTTCTAAAATAACCCCCTCCCCTGATAACGAAACGACCCAAGACGGATACAATCACAACTTCAACAGAAACTACAAAACCCCACCAAATTTCATCGACCTACACTTACCCACTTAGACACCTCTGTGAAAAGAAGAAAATTTTTTTTTTAGAATTTTACAATCCCAGTAATGTCTATCCGTTGTACCAGATAGACCTTAATAAACAAACACTTCTGAAATTCGACGTAAAGACAAAGAAATGACCCCTAAAGATTTTGCCGCTGAAATGACGTTGAATTGACCAATCACGGCACTTATTGTCGAAAATTGAATTAACAAAATCAGAGGCCAGTATGGAAAGCAGTTCTTTCGATTTTTTTAGATTAATTTACCAACGAATGAAGTTAACGTTTAGAGAGACAATTCGATGAAAATTCAACAGAAACATTCGGCATATTTGCATTTAGGTGGTTAAAGTTGTCAAACAAAATGCCTGAAACTTGTTTAATGTAAAAAAAAAGGGGGGGATAACAAGAAACACCTACAATGGCTGACAATTATATTTACATGCCACAATCTGCCATGGAACTACACATGAAGAACACAAATAAGACAAAAGACATTTTTCTAACCTTTATACTACATTATCGCATACACTCATCAAAGAAAAATTTCCATATTTGATCAAATGGTCCTTCAAAAAACCAGGATGTACGTACATTTGTTGCAATACATTTAAATCGTTTTTCAGTGACGGCAAACATGACAAATATACCAACTGGACTTGTCAGGATATGATAAAAGCATTAAATTTTCTTCTTGATAATATTTTTGTTCGTCTCGGTGATACAGTCTATCGGCAAAAAATAGGTATTCCTATGGGTACCGACTGTGCACCTCTCATAGCAGATTTATTTCTTTATTGCTACGAGTCACAATTCATGGCAAAAATTCAAAAAGATCCTTCTAAACAGCATTTAGTGGATAAATTTAACAATACATATAGATATTTGCACGATATTTTGGCTTTAAATAATCCTGAATTTTCTAAATTTACAGATGAAATTTATCCTGCAGAACTTACTTGAAATAAATCCAATAGCAGCAGTGATTATACTCCTTTTCTTGATCTTGATATATCAATAAATCAAGGAAAGTTAAGCACTAAGGTTTATGATAAAAGGGATGATTTCTCCTTCCCTATAGTCAATTTTTCCCATCTCGACGGCGATGTTCCGTTAGCCCCTTCTTACGGTGTCTACATTTCACAACTTGTTCGATATGCACGAGTATCGAAATCGAAATCTTTGTCTCACTGAAAAACTTCTGTATCAAGGGTTTAGATATCATAAATTGATAAAAACATTCTCTTAAATTTTATTATAGATACATTGACTTATTAAGAAAATTTGGTTGTACATGCAGGGCTCTTATACATCAGGGCATTTAACATCGAAACTTCTATGGCAATATCATTTACAAAGCGCATAAACTCAAAAACTGTCCTTCCAAACTTATTATTCCGTTGAACAAACTTATTCATAAAGGATATAAATACAGCATTGTTGTTAAATCTTTAATTCCGGTTTTTGTCGGCAAAAATATTGATCATCTCCTAAATGCTTTACACCATAACTAAATTTAAACAATTTTTCATATATGCAGTATTTGGCAATATCATGTTCTTCTTTCATAATTGATGTTGTTATACCAATTCTATTTAGAAGTATTTTAAATGAAGTTTCATATGTAAGAAGGCTTGATATCATAGTCAACGGAAATTATGTCCTTAGCTAGATGTCAGTAACTGCGAGCATTTGTCCGGACAGTACCTGTGTGTATTGTCTTCAAGTTTTATGTACTTCATTGTAAGGGTACTCGTCTTGATAAGTTGGACTTTTTTCTAGTTTGATTTTTACTGCGAGTCTTTTTGTGTATTTATTTTTTTGCCATTCACCACATCCAAGAAAACGAGTTCAACCCCACCGCAATTTTTGCGCCTGTCCCAAGTCAGGAATATGTTGGTCATTGGCTTGTCCTTGTCTTCTTATAAAATTTTAGTTTCTTGATAATTGGGTTATTGGATGTGGTTTGTTTCCATTGATTTATTCACTTTTTTTACCTTTTGGGGACCATTTAGGGCTTGCTATATGGTGTGAGGTTCCTCACCTAGATGCTTTGTTTTGGGTCGTTTTAACCTGGATATGGGATGTTGTCTCCTTGACATTTACCCCATTTCCTTTCTTTTTCATAAAGACAACGATAGGAACTCGGGACAGCCGGACTTGGTACCGGCACTAGCAAAAGCCAGCGGTAGGGTTAAACCGGTTTATGGGTACCCAAACCTCCCTTTAATCTGTCCCGTTTCTTGATGACCACAATCTTGAAAGGAAAGAAAAACAATACGTAATTTTGAAAGATGGGTCAAGGGGTGCTCGCCGCTAAACTGCCGACTAGCTCAAGGAGCCTAGTCTGCTGGTAGAACACTGTCGCACTACGGAAGAAAAATCAAACTCAAAACTTCCCGAAGGGTTTGGTCAAGAATCATCATAAAATTCAGTAGAAATTGGCAGTATCTGTGAGAGGCTAGTGTGTGTGCAAAATTTTCAGGTCATTAGTCTCAAAGCTAATTAAACGGATGCAAGCAGAATATCTTGTCGATTTCCCCTATTACGTAAAGAATGTAAGTTACGTCCCAGCTTTTCTGGACTTTTAATCAATTTCTTGCATTTTTTAACAACATTTCTGTAAAAACGAGGATTAGAAATGCCTTAGTAATCAGCTGTTTACGAGTAACGCCATATTTAGATATTAAATGTTCATATCTATTATAAAACTTCTTAAATGTATTCAACAACTTATGAAATCTGTAACCCTGTTGTAAAAGTTTGGCTGTGATTCATTAAAATCGTCAAAGTAGAACAAACTCGTGCGAATCGTACCAATTGAGAAATATACAGGATGGAGCTAGAGGGATGTCGCCGTCGAGAAAAGGGAAATTAGTGATAGTGAAATCAAAACCATCCCGTTTATCATATATTTTTGTTTTTATTTTACCGGAGTCAATAATGATAGTTAGATGCAGAAAAGGGCAGTATTTGGAATCATTGTTAGCTTTATTTAATTTTAGTTGTTGCGGGTAAATAATATCCACATAATCTAAAAACTGGGGATTATCAATAGTAAGGATATCGTCAATATACCAGCTGTTATCATTGAAAATAGAAATAAGTTTATCACTGTCTGGTATTGTTCCGTTTGAAGTTTTTTTCATGAAATCTCGTTCGCAACAGAAAAGAAAAAGATCTGCAATTAGAGGTGCACAGTTTCTACCAATGGGAATACCTATGACCTGTTGGTAAATAGTGTTCCCAAAACGAACAAAAATATTTTCCAGCAAAAGATTGAGTGCATTATAGGTAATCATATCATCACATGTCCAGGAAAAATGATTATTGTAGGTAATATTAGAGAAAAATACTTGCTTTTTGTTAAAGCAAATGAACTGCAGACCAGAAAATTTAATAGACCATTTAATAAGTTGTCCCAATTTGGATTAACCAAATCATGTGGAAGGGTAGTATAAAGTGTAGAAAAATCATAACTGTCGATAGATGAGACTGGTCTTTGAATTGATTGTAGTTTATCCAAAACTTCAATAGCTCTAATTGTCTTGTAAGGTCAAATGTTGACATTGTTTCGAGACAAATAATGGTTGCTGTTGCTGATCCCTTGCTACGGATGCGGGTTTGAAAACAATTTAAGTTGTGTGGTCTCAAAACCTGGCAACATTATTCAAGTAATCTTGGATGTCTGAAACCTACTGCGCATGTCAGAAAGCCGGCTATTGTGATGTTGACTTTATGAGGAATAAATTTCCGAAATGGCCATCCATACAGCTCATTAAAATTATTGCAATTGGAGTTAACATATGCTTGATGGTCTCGTGTTCATTTACTCCGTATCCTTTCATAAAATATTTATGTGTTTATGACCGGAAATCCGATTTTTTATGGATCCAAAAGTCATAAAAGTGTTGAAAATGTGTCCATTAGTACACTGTTTCTTGTCTACATGCAACAAAAAAACGTTTGCTGACGTCATTTGTCAATGTTCGGGAACCAACGCTCGAAATGCCCCAGTTTGGACCTTTTCAACACTCTTGTTTGTCATACAAGGTGTTCTTTATGAGAGAAAAAGTGTTTTCTGACTTGTTATAGGTCAAAGCAATCCGATTAAACTGAAACAAAATGTCGGAAGCATTTGACCTTGACTCTTAGGGAAAAAGTACGAGAATACGGAGATCTTTAGAAAGCTCGAAAAAAAATTCAATAAAAATCCGGAAACAAAATCAATATTGCTGTGCATGTGATCAAGAATGACTATGCAAAATATCGTAACAATACTCCGTGTTATTTAAGAAATATTGCGTTTTTACCATTGCACGGTAACATTGAACGTAATAAAAATATTTTATAGAATTTTCCGTACATAGTTCCTGTAAAGTTTGTTTGAATTTGCATCAGTGGTTTTAGAGGAGAAGATGAAAATGCCATTTTATCTCATAGAATCAATGTTAAAGTTCCACGCCGGCGGCCATGTTTTTTGTCGAATCTAAGCGAAATGAGCAATCTCTGTAAAGGACCTTCCAAACATCATTCTTGTAAAGTTTGATTGAATTTGCTTCAGTGGTTTCAAAGGAGAAGATGAAAATGTGATTTTTCCCATAGGGTCCACAGGTAAACCTAAGTTCCGCGCTGGCAGTCATGTTATTTGTCGGATCATAACGGACCTTCCAGACCTCATTCCTGTAAAATTTAGTTGAATTTGATTGATTGGTTTAAGAAGAGAAGATGTGAAACGTTAAAGGACGGACGTCGGACGACGGACAGCGGTCGCCAAGTGATGGCAATAGCTCACACTGACCCTTTGGGTCGGGTGATTTAAAAATGTACAAAAGGAATAATACTTTATATAGTTAGTTTAGTTTATAATAATTTTATTTGCTATAAATATAACAAAAGGGATTGGACACAAGTTTTTCCAACTTAAGTAGTCCGCTCCCATACATAATATTTGTTACAAAACAGTATTTATATTAACATAGAAAGGAACATGCAAATTTAAAATTAATAATAATGATTATACATGAAATACATGGTAAAGGGTTTTAAATGAAAAAAAAAAGAAAAGAGGTGAAAAAGTTGAAAATTCAAAAATTAATTCACATCTAAGAATTTTGTATAAACCTGAAGGTACATGGGTGCATCGTCAGAAACAAGAAGAATTTAAACGATCAGAAATCTTTTGGATCCTTTGATAAATTTATAAACTTCTTTGTATAGTTTGTTGTAAATTTATAAACTTTATATAGTTCAACGCTATAAACGACTGATTGTCTGATGTCACGGCGTCAGACAGTATTAGAATCAGAAAATGCACAACCGGTAAGGTGTCCATGTTTGCATTGCATTTCGGTAAAGGATCCATTTTTGCATTGCATGACGGTCAATAAAGTGTAACGTTTGATTAATATAAGCTTACGACAATATTATTGCAAATTGATTTTTCCGGGATAATATTTTAAACCACATTAGATGCCATTCTTTAAGCGTGCTGTTGGCATATAAATAAAGACGCAATATTTTCTCATTAACACTTTAGGAAAGTTATTATACTGATTTTGTCGGACTAAAAGACAAAGAAACCAGTTCGTTCTTTAAGTATGTCCTTCCTATATATATCAGGACCGCAATCGTTGAAATATATTGTGAGTTTTATTTGGTTACTGTTATTAATATGTAGCTAGGAAATTCGGGTAAATCATAAAAAAATATACCTTTTATTGTCTAAGTAAAAGAATACTGACGTCAGACTAGCTTTTTGGAAAGCTAATACTTGTTTAAAAACTACAAAAGAATGGTGTCGTCACCATTTACCAGTTGATTTTTAAGAAACAAAATCCACGGTTACTCTCTTACATTAAGATTTTCTAAGTGTTGGATTCAAAAGATACAAAATCATATATACTGTTAAATAAAAGGTAATACTTACTAAGGCATTTATAGTCCACTCCAGCGTACGGTTCAATTTCAGAAGTACAATTTCCATACTCTGGATTGAATTGTAATGTACATGAACTCTTATTTTGGCACCTGCTAACTACATATTCTTCTGCTTCAATACTTCCATTGCATTTTTTCACTATTAACTCTTCACCCAGGCAGATAACACTTATGAATCGTCCAAAATGAACCGTGGATATTTGAATAACATTTGCTCCGTTGCAAGTTATTTCTGTACTTCTTTCATTGCAAATTAGCTTTTTGTCTACATAAAAATAAAAGTCAAATAAATGTGATATGTAGTGATTTATAATCTTTAGTATAAGCGTATTTTTCAATAAAGATACAATACTTTTATAAAGTATGGACAACCTCGAAGTTGTGTTCTTTGCTGCTATTGATGCTTCATTAAGACTTTTTGGTTTTTAGCTCTCAATCAGATCTATATGTTTTGTTACAAATTTTTTATTTTTATCTCGCGGAAGATCTCGAAATGGTCATCTAACGAAATGAGAATTTACACTGCGACAATATCTGTATGTTATTATTTCATTGTTGACCAAAGATAGAATTTACTTCTGTTTTATATTGTGAAATTTCTACGCACTTTTGAAGCGAATTGAATTAAAGTATAATTTATGTATGCCAGTTTTTCAACAACAAAAAATGTCCAGACTCAACAAAAACATGGTTCAATGATGGAATATAGTTTGGGATATTACATAAAATGCATATTAGTAATTATTTCCGACGGATAATGCAATCATGTAATTTGATCGTTATTCAATGTGTGTGTTTTTTTTTCCATCTGTCTGTTAGTATTTAATTTTTTGTGGCGTTAATGTTTCGTCTCTCTGTCTGTGTGTGATCCTTATCGTGGGTCTCGATGGGGTATAAGCGGGAAGCGGGATTGACCTATTTCAGTAAGCAAGAAACGGGATCGTGGCAAAAAGGGCACGTGAAAACGGGAACGAGTGTCGAGCGTGAAGCGGGAACTACTGAAAATTTTAGCCCGGGAAACGGGAAAAAGCTGCCTCTTTAAGAGTTTCTCGCCCGGGAAATGGGAAATGGAAGAATATAGAGACGGGATTTCGGGAAAGGGACCCCATCGAGACCACCCCCCTTTTATATTGCCATATATTCTGGATATATGATTTTGGGGTGTTGCTTTGGTATATTTAATAATGAAATGTCACACTTCAAAGAGAAATAAAAGCAATCTCTTGCATTTATCCGATTTTCAGGCATCATTTTAAGTTTTTTAGTCCAGGTTTGATTTAAAAACAAACAGAAAATCACTTTTAAGATTGTTTACTCTATTAAATTATAACCAGGAAGCGAAATAAAATCAAGATCATGACAAAATGCATTTTTCAAACATGTTCCATATGTAATATAAGAATTCAGGATTTTTACTCGATCAATGCAATGATATGGTGCAGGACGCCGTCCTAGGTCAGTTCAGTCTAAACAAGTCCATATATACAATGTAAATATTGCATGCTAAGGAGGCTTGTTTAGGAGGATCCCAGTATCCCATATCCCAGTAACTCTGGACTAAAATATCCCTTTGAAAATTGAAGATATCCCATTAGTTATTAAAATATCCCGTTTTCCATAGCCAAAATATCCCAAATCCCAGTACATTTTGCCTCAAATAGCCAATATCCCATCAACAAAAGTTGAAAATATCCCGTATCCCAATATACCCTAAACAAGCCTCACTAAGGGACCATTTCTAGAGAAGTTTATAACAACATCTTCGAGAAATAATATACGAAAGGTGTCTATGTGTGTAAAAGCTAGTAAATATTTTAAGGTATTTCTGGCAAACGCAGTTTTTGAATTATTATTCACGCTGATTTGTTACCACCCCACTCGACGAAACAGGAGGGTTTTACAAAGTTCCTAAAGGGTATAAAATTCGACGAAACAGGAGGGTTTTACAAAGTTCCTAAAGGGTATAAAATTGTATATGTGTAACCTTAAAAAGACAATATCATTGGGTTCGTTCCAGTTTAAACTAAGGATCTTTGTTATAAAATATAATTGAAACAATGACAAAACTATAACTAAAACAGTGTCAAAACCAATCAACTAAGTTATATACAGGGGCTCCTTGCAAATCAATAAAAGTCACTCAAACTAGCACAACAAATCATTTAATCTAAACTACAAACTACATGAAACACCTATTTAAATATATAAACACAACCCGCCTTCGAACACTTATCCTTAAAACCTGTCTCAACCCGAAAGACACAAAACCGGTTCTGAACCAAATGAGGGTCGTAAGTTGTAACCACTGGTCTCAACACCGGACCCTGCAAAAGGCTATCCTTACAACCACTCAACAGTTACAAGCCTATGTGGATCATAAGTTGTCGCCAGAGGGACAACACCAAACCCAGCAAACGGCTGTATTGTTCGATACCTTGTCTTACCTTGTTCTACAACAAGCGTGGTTCCGCCACAGAATTTCTTCAACAACCAGAACAATTTCGCCCAAGTGACGCGGCCCTTAAGAACTCAGGACGCGGGAATGAATCAGAATCGTTGAGAATCTCCCTTTTCAATTTACATCTATATGACCCATTATACATTGAAATAACCCGATTTGTGTGAACATGAGCATCTGTATAAGATATAAATAACAAATAAAGATGTATCAGTCACGATTTACTTGAAACAATAAGTTGTTGATAAAGTAACAATGATATTCAGCGTGGTTTCCATGATAAACAATCCAGGTAAGTTCTGGTAGTTACAGTAAAGTGTTGATTTAATTATACAAGTGAAGTGATGATTTACTGATTTCGCTACACTACACACGCCTCCGACTTCATGCGTCCTCGCATGACCTTTACTACTCCAACCCAAATAATTTCGTGAAAAGGTCCAAATTAACAAACCAACTGAAAACCTTAAACGGAATATTCTAATTACCCACATGCGAACTGTTTCTGCAGTAGCCACACAGGCTACAAAGTAAGTCATCTCCAACATAGCCAGAAATCAGCATCGGTTTGCTCATTTGCATATTGTAATAGGTGGATCAAGTTCGGGTATCGACAATCCCATTGAACTGATAGGCAAAATAACGAAAAACATCATTATTTTCTTAATACGGGGCTGTACATCAAGTGCGGGGACACATTTTGACAGAAAATTCAATAATAAATCACACGAGTCATATCAGATTGTCCTCGGAGATAATTTCGAGGTTCCTCAGCCCTTTGAAAATTTGAAGCGTGAGACCTTTAACATTTCATATTAAATATTTTGGGAAAATGGCTGAAAATGTCAAAATCCCCCACTTCGTTGCCACAATTTACCTACAAAGTCATTACAAAAACAAGTTGCGGGGGCAGAAATTAAAACTTCGAATCTCAAAAAAAATGCCACAACAAACCTTTTTCATGTAGTTTTTAAACTCAAGGTTCCCACGGAAGGTAAATATGCATCGATTTCAAAACGTATCAAGTCATCAAACTTGATTTTTCTCTGAAAATTCACGACTGGCGTTTTGTTTTGACATTGAAAACGTCATACGGAAATGTTATAGTGAGTCTAAAAAAGAAATCGGTAACGGATAAACCAAAAAACCCGTGTTTTACAGCAACGAAAGCAGTTTGACGACTTCTGCGTTTTCGAGGAATCCATCTTGTCACGTGGTTATTTTCTAATGAATATTCATAAGAAAAACCGACCTTCATTTCTGGATATGAATGACCTAACACCACAAGACAACTATATTTGTTCCACACACAGTCTGGAAGCAAAATATAAATGACCCAAAATATGACCCTATGTCATATTACAACATATATGTCCAAATATGACCTTATGTCATATTACAACATATAAATCCCTAAACAGTTCCAAGTTCACAAATCAGCGATCTTTCATACGAGCATTAATCAACTCTTAGGGCGAATTCCTTTTAGAAATGATACAGGCTAGATAATGAACAAAACCTCACAATCAAACTTAAATATCTCTGTATATATCAAAAACAAATGGCAAAGAAAATGTGAAATGCGTTTTTATATAATACTCGAACTATTTGTCATAGATTAAATAATCCGTTCAGTCTCTTTCTCTTCATCATAGATTCGACAAAAACGAAGTATCTTTATAAAATGACTTTTTCGTTTTTTCTGTTATAATCGTTGTTTTTACTATAAAACTAATTGAACATTTAACTAAAAACATATATGCATTTTCTATGCAAACAAATGTATAACAGCATGTTGGGTTCCGGTTTACCTTATTTGAAAATTTTAGACACCACTAGAACTTGTTTGGCATATCGATTTTAAGATAGAGTCAGCATGAAAGTCAGGTCTGGCTATTTAAAAAGAGGGGGCAAGGGTATTAACTGTTATTGTGTTATTTGGTAAAATTGATTCTCTGATAGCTGTTATTGCAAAATATAATGTTGTGTTAGCTGTTATTTGGTAGTTCTGTGTTAGCTGTTATGATGAATATTCAGTTCACTGTTAGCTGTTATTGAACAGTTCAGTTTGGTGTTATTACAAAGATATACCCCAAAATTTTCGCGCCTCGCTCCCATCGGCGAATTTTCTTTTCACTTCTAAGTTGGAATTCCCACTTTTCAAACCCCCCCCCGTCCGCGCCTGCTGCATTATTATATAGCTGTTCCATACAACCGTCTACATTTTGACTATTCAGTCGATTTTGTAATTCAACTTTTTATTTGCTGTGGTTAATTTGGCCAGCTTTTTCTTTATAGTTCAATTTGGAATAAATTGATTGATTGATAATTTAGAGTTTAACATCCAGTGGGCAATATTTCAGCTATATAAGGACAAGAACAAGTTAATCAAAGTTAATCAAAAAAATATAAGTAAGAGAAGAAAGAAGCAATTATGAAAGGGACAATGGGGACATCGAGTTTTGATTGCCACTGGAAAAGGGGAGAAATTGTTAGGGACAGGAAAATTAGCCTTCTATACGAGTCCCAGAGACTCTGCTCTCTTTAGACAATATAGAAGGGGTCTTTATACTGCATGGAGCGTTGCATTTCTCCACACAGTTTGGCTACAATGGTTCCAGGTCAGGCTTTCTGTATTATGACCTGACTCAGACTGCCCGCATAGACAGGGCAATCCCCTTTCTACCAACTGGGGACGCGCCCGGCAGCTCTGTAGCCGGAGCCCCTGAAAACCGATTCAGGTGCCGGGAATTTGAAATAAAAAAATTCCCATCTCAACATACATATAATTTAACGGTGCTTTGTGACCTTTTTTGCTCAAATTCCAAGTTAGGATTAGCTTGATTAACTAGAATGTAGAGGAAGAAGTTATACAGTTGTAGACAGTAGCTATATGATTAAAAAACAGTCAAATACTGAACTATATAGAAGTCAGAATAGACTATTTATGGCAAATTAGTCGAATGAATTATAATTCATCCCTACGACAAGAGTTGAAATTGAAAAACACTCATACAAAAAGTGAAATTGAACACCGATAGCTACATGATGAGAAAAGAAAAAATAATCAATGAAAAATTCACACATACTGATTTTTTTAAAAATTGTTCGAATCTTCGATTCTTGACACCTAAAACATGTTGATTAAACACAAAGCAGTAAGACAATGTAATACATATTCAACTGCGCATTTCATTCTTAGCATCACTAAGACAATACTTCTTGTGGCATTTGAGCTTGTCAGTTCTGAGATAGGACTCAATAATTTGATTCACGAAAATAATTAGACTTCATGCGAGCTGTTACTACTAGAGGGGGTAGAACTGTAAAAGTGTCTGAAAAATTCTACTAGCCTAATCCAAGACATTTAAAAAAAGTTTAGGGCTATTGTATTTTTCGCCTTGTAAATTGATAATGAGTAACAAATAAAGTACTTTTTAGTCACCTACCGGCTATAGCGGAAAGGGACATAGGTTTGCGCTCTGTCCGTCCGTCTGTCCGTCTGTCAGTCCCGCATGTTTTGTGCACTTTTTTTTAAACCCTTGGAGATATTGATCTGATATTTTGTATGCGAGTCTACCTTAGTAAGTTACAGACAAAGATAAAGTTTGGTTCCCGTCCACTGATTTTTGACAGAGTTATGGGCCTTGGACTTTGAATAATGTAGTAAAATGTCAGTTTTCCACGTTTTTTCTTTAAAGTGTTGCAGGTATTGATGTAATATTTTGTATGTGAGTCTACCTCAATGAGTTACAGACCAAGTTAAAGTTTGGTTCCGATCCACTGATTTTTGACAGCGTTATGGGCCTTGGACTTAGAAAACATATTTTACCATTTTTGTTAGTGTAATAAAGCCTTGTCCTATCGGTAGGGGGCTTAGAATTGCCATGCAATACGATCCACACTTGTTGATAATGAAGTCAATGAACATGTTTATGATGAACAATGATGGCCTATGAATGTATATCTTCTCCACGAAAGTTTTATTGAATAAGATGACTGTTATCCAAGTTTTACATTTATATGTTAGCTGTTATTGACTTGATATACACTGTTAGCTGTTATCGCTTATTTGAATTATCTGTTATCTGTTATTGGAAAAATAAATTTGCTGTTAGGCTGTTAAAGATTTGATAACAAAACTATTTCAGAACAGATCCTCACCGCTGACCACCAAATTTGTAACGTGTAACCTTAATGGTAGGTTTACACTGCCGATCAAAGCAACTCGACCGAACTCGATCTATGAATATTCATGAATATTTATCGATCGGGACACTGATCTTGAATGCTCGTGTTCGGTCTACTAACCAAATCGGGGCGATCTTACTAACTCTGCTGAACTCGAGCTGTGTTCCCGAATATTTTTGACATGTCAAAAAATATCGTGTAGAGGTCGTGTGCATTATAAGTCGAGACTAGGTCGGGAATCAATCGGGGTCTGATCGAGGTAGTCGAGAAGAGGTCGAAAAGGGATCGGTCTTGATCGAGTTTCAAAATTTTAGCCGATCATGCCGATTTCTACCCGACTTTAACTCATTCGCTTCTCGATTTATGCCGAATCGCTTCCAGATCAACTCGATTAGTACTCGATCATTACTCGACTAACACGATTCTTTCTGTGACAAGATCTTCCCGACCATAACCCGATTTTTCCCGACCTGTATCCGACTTTTACTCGACCACTCGAGACCTTTACTCGATTTAACACAACAGCAAGTCATTTTTTTCACAATAGCAGAACATGAGGCTTTCATGTGCCTCAGTCTCTCACTAGGGCCTTACTTCAGTTTTTAAACGAGCCATCCTATGACTATTGTGATCAAGTTTGGCTGATGATCATCTTTCATATGATGAGAATCTACCGGATTTTATCTCAAGTGGGGACCAGCCAAGGGCTCTTGTTTTTAATTTTGGCCAATTGGCAAAGTAGTTTCAGAGTAGAAAGTATTTGTATGGATATCTAAGGTGGGCCGAATATAAAATTATGTTCCCCTATGTGGGCCATCTTGGATTTCATGCAGACAAAATAGATGCTATTTTGAAACTGGAACATTCGAGGACTATTTTGACTAATTTTGGCTGCAATTGGTCCAGTGAAAATCCTTCTGGTACAATGTTTAACTCTGTCCCCTTTTGCAGTTCTCTTGTATTAGCTAAATATTAGCTAACTGACAGACACTATTTTGAAATTTTTGCCATCATTTGGCAATCGTAACATGTTTGGTCCAATTGTCTTAGGGGTTTCAGAGGTAACGTTTAATGAATTTTCCCCTAAGATCAAATTCAAAACTACTAGTACATTGCCAGTTGTATTTGATTAGAAGCGGATATGACGTTTTTTTCACATTAAACCAATCGAGGTCTATCAGGACTCGGCGGTTTCTGGGTAGAATATATTTGAATGCAAAGTTCATGGACAACGGACACAAAATAATGGCAAAAGCTCAATCTCGCTATATCAGGATTGTAGAAAAGAATATTAGATTGTGCGTGATACTAGTATAATTAAAGGATAACGTGCAGAGAGCTTAAATTCAATCGACTATAGCTATGCCGACAGAATTTGAAATTGAAACCAAGATGTACCCAATATACACACTCCAGAAACAGATACACTAAATACATGAATTCAAGAATAAAATATTGTTTCATCCGGGCAGGTTTGTACTCTTATCACAAGATATGATTCAAGCTAAATTACATAAGAAAAATGCGATTTTTAACGTTTGTAACATGTACTAGAAGATGAAAAAAATTCTGTTAGATTTGCACCGGGAAAATGTCGTACCCAACGGGCAGCCGCTGGCCATTTGCACCTTCTAAAAAACAGATTTTTCTACAGAAAGCAGGTTTAAGGCTATACATGGAAACTACTGTTAATTTAGTTACCACCGATATCATGTGATGATATGTATCAGATTAATCCTACATGTAATGACAGGAAAAACGAACAGTCGCATTCTGACGCATGTTGAGGAGGATGGCCTGCAAGTATGTCAAAGCGAACATTCATTCCTCTGTAATGATGACTTTGAAGCATTTGCTATTTTATAACCCAAACTACGCGTCTTCTGTGTCGGACCCTCCTTCTCTGCTACACTAGATCTATAATAGGTATCATCTTTTCTTAGAATCATCACTTACAATGGCCACAGATTTTGCTGCACTACCACCATGCTGATCTGTTCCCGATATTTTCACATTTGATCCCCATATATACAAACGTACTAACAGGACAAACTCGAGAACACTCGATCATTTTACGATCTTCTCCCGACCAGGTCTAGTTAATTGAACACAAATCGGGCTATGATATTGCTCAATCTGACAAAGTCTGGTTGGTCGAATGAGGGTCGAGCATAAGTCGTAGGTGAATCGTAAAGAGATCGAGAATGGTCGAGCGATAGTCGTGTTAAATTGGGTAAAGGTCGAGTGGATGTCGTGAGCTAGCTCGATCAATGAATTTTATGACGTTGATCGGGATAAAACAGCATGGTCGAGTTGATCGAGTTGGTCTGATCGGCGGTGTAAACCTAGCATAAAAAAACAATATCACTGGGTTCGTTTAAGTTTAAACTAAGGAACTGTCAATCAACTGTTTGTTGTGGAATGGTTTTGTGATTTTATGTACTATATATATAAGATATATTTGGACTTAGGAAAGGGGAGGAGCTACAATGAATGTCACAAATGTACAATTACTGACTGTATCTCCAGTTATTGTACACTTTTGGAGGTCAGAATATATTAAAGGAAAAAAATTTGCGAAAACGAAACATTTTATTAAAAAAATAAACATCACATCTTATGAAAACGTATAAAGTAAAACATTGTGTCAGCTGATAAAAAAACTAGAAAAACAAACGCGGTCCGAATTTCATTCATTTTCATCTAACTTTGGGTTGAAAAACGGCCAGCTTGCTCAAATTTACAACCAAATCCCTTGTTGTTCAAGAAAGTCCTTTTCGCATATGCCCTTGCTTTTGAATTACCGCAATTACCCACATATAATAGGATACACGGATCTCGGTAGATATTTAGCGCCATTCTGACTTCGAATCCATACTGAATTTATCCATCTAGTGCATATGCATGTCGGTGTGGCTCTACATTCTATATTTATTGAAAACGTTGACGGTTCAGTTAGTTTATCCTTTGTGTTCATATCTTTTTTTTCTATCATTTTTTTAAATCTTCCTCCAAAACGGCACGGAACTGAACTCTTCTGTCATACATGTTCAGGGCATAATCAATGTTCGTTTCCTTTGTCTTTTCCATTGTTTCAAATGTACCGATAGGAAAAATGAAAGGATATGGAGTGAATGTACATGTGACAAAAACGCACACGATACATAGAAAACTCTAGTTTATCAAGGACAGGGCTTTTATTCCTGTCTTCATCTTGATGTCGCCTGAAGGTCTTCAACTAGAGGTGAACAATATTCACCCCTTCAAGCGAGACTCGAGAATACCCATATACTGGTTTACTGTTGAAAAAAAAGATAATGTACGATTTCTGTATTTTCGGCAATCTGTGTGCTGAATCAACAATAGAAGAATTATTTATTGATTTCATTATCTGGAGTATTTCAATCTCACGACGGCATTTTAAAATCTACTCTTCTTATGTGTTGGAAAGCTTTAAAAATTCAACATCTGTCCTTGTGTGATTCATTGTATGAAATTACTGCAGGTTAGTATAAAGTTACACCCAACGTAACCTGACGGACTCGATAATTTCCACGCCCCGTCATTGTAAATCTGATACAGATACACACTTGTTCTGTAAATATAACTTATAAAATATAATTGAAACAATGACAAAACTATAACTAAAACAATGGCAAAACAATTAACTCATTTATATACAGGGGCTCCTTGCAAATCAATAAAAGGCACTCAAACTAGCACAAAAAAATCATTTAATCTAAACTACAAACTACATGAAACACCTATTTGAATATATACACACAACCCGCCTTCGGACACTTATGGCAATTATTAACCAACCTTAAAAACCTGTCTCACCCCGAAAGACACAAAAACGGTTCTGAACCAATATGTCAGAGAGAACTTTTGTCCCTCTCAGACGTAAGATTTGTACCGGTATGCCTACCGCGTACACCACAACAATAAACAAAAGGTTCCACAGCGAGAACTGCACTCCTGTGACTGGATATGTGCCGGCCTGGTTACCGCGCACGAACGACAATATACAAAGTGGTGAATCGGGGTGTCGACTGTAATTCTGCACACCCGGCTCTCAGCAACAACGACTCTGATTAACCGCGAATAATAATTTAATAACTTTAGCATGAAATATAACAATTTTACATAGATGGTTCCGATCAGTACAGTACTGAGTTCCAATCTGATCAAAATACAACGACAAACAATATTTATAATAAATTAACAATACATGTAAGAACTTGACATCTGTCATCATAATTTGAGTGATAAATTCCATGTTGGAGTACAACCACTTAGCACAAATATAACAATTAAAGCAATTATAATAGAAAATTATCTTATGAAACGCCGGCGAGAAAAAGTATGTAAATGTCTCTAAAATTGCAAATTGAATAAGTTATTTTAAGAGGATTAGAAAAAAGGCGACAAACAGTTTTATAGCTAAATACTAATTTAAAGTTTCAAAATAATAAAATAAAACTATTAGAAAACAACATCCGAAAATAAAATAGTCCAAAAAGTCTAGTAAGATTTTTGACGAATTTTACACCACGACACAAATGAGGGTCGTAAGTTATAACCATGGTTTCAACACCGGACCCTGCAAAAGGCTATCCTTACAACCACTAAACATTCACAAGCCTATGTGGATCATAAGTTGTCGCCAGAGGTACAACACCAAACCCAGCAAACGGCTGTATTGTTCGACACCTTGTCTTACCTTGTTCTACAACGAGCGTGGTTCCGCCACAGAATTTATTCAACGACCAGAACAATTTCGCCCAAGTGACGCGGCCCTTAAGAACTCAGGACGCGGGAATGAATCAGAATCGTTGAGAATCTCCCTTTTCAATTTACATCTATATGACCCATTATACATTAAAATAACCCGATTTGAATGAGCATGAGCATCTGTATAAGATATAAATATCAAATTAAGATTGTATCAGTCACGATTTACTTGAAACAATAAGTTGTTGATAAATTAACAATGATATTCTGCGTGGTTTCCAACATCTTTGTACGGAAGCGTATTAGGGACATGCATGAAAAAAATTATCTCGCCGCAGCTAGATACTATCTCGCCGTTGCGAGTTATTATCTCGCCGCGGCGACTGAACAAAAAAAGATTATTACACCGTGGCGAGTTACTATCTCGCCGCGGCGAGTTATCTCGCCACGGCGAGTTAAAAAAAGGGTTATCTTGCCGCGGCGAGTTACCAAAAAAAGATTATCTCGCCGCAGCGAGTTACGATATTGCTACGGCGATTTATTATCTAGAGGCTCACATGAGCCGGTTTAGCTCGCCAATTATTATTATTTTCATTATCAAATCTACTTGTTACCTGCAAAATATAATAATTTCATTTCATGAATATTCATTTGAATTCCGTCAATTTGATAGGTGAACATCGCTCACGTGGCATATCAATTTGAAGTTGCAATTCTCGTGAAACACATTTGATAATATGACCACGTGGCGGACGAATTAGTAAAAAAAGAATCCCATTGTACATGACGTACTAACTTTTAAGTAAATGTGTTTTTTTTATGATTTGGTTTTAAAATGTAATTATAAGTATTGAATGCATTCTTTTGAAGTTTCTTAGGGATTATGAAAGTGTTGACAGGGCGCACATTTTCAAAATGAAGCGCTACTGCGCTTCATTAAAAATGTGCTTCGGTCAACACTTGCAATATGTGCCCAACACTTGCTACTTGCGCCTCAATACTTGTAATCTGTTATCCGATACTTGGAAACTGCGCCTTTTGCGCCCGGACGCAAATTGCAAAATTTTTAAATGGAAGCGCAGATCGTATAAAACCTTTGCAATAAGTGAAGTGCGCAATGGAAAAACGGTTGAGTAGTGTAACCATTATAGTTGAATGGTGCTAACAGAAGAATTGTGTGCAAATTTTTCGTCATTTTTGCTGAAATTATGTGGAAACGTTGTTCAAATGACAAAATGATGTGTCTACCCTGCCTAACGTTAGTTTATAGTATGAAATATTTAAATTAAATCGACTTAAACAGGTTGATTACGCGAATTTTAGAAGGCGAGAAGAATTTTACCATGAATGACATAAAAATAATTTTAGGAACTATTACAATTTACAGTTTTGATCACTGACCAACTAAATTTTCACCTATATAAAGTAAAATGTGATTCTTAACCAAAACACAGCTCTGTTTGTCAGTACATGTATGATTATCGTTGTTATAGTTGAGAAGTGTATATTTTTAGGACGCACCTAGTTGAGATGTACATAAGCACTGGTTGATATGTATATGGGCGCTAGTTGATAGCGTTAGCGCTACATAAAACAAAGTCGGTGGAATATCGAAGTAACAATACATGTTCAATGTCCGGGGAATATTTATCAATTATTGACTTTTAACGAGGTCAATATGTTATATATAGGGGCCGTCTTGAACTTAATATGACAGCGGGAAATCTAGTGGTATAAAATTATCTCCCTTCTAGAAAAGCTCTTCTGTGTTCAAAACTTTTTCAGAACAAATTAACAGCATGGCGACGAAAATAAGCATCGCGACGAAAATAAACAATCGACAAAATGTCAAGATTTCAAAAGAAATAAACACATACAATTTTTTGGCGGCCATTTTAAAAATGGCGGTCAACAAACAATTTTCAACACAGGTTTTGAAGTCGCAACATCAATATCTATTTGGAAACCAAATTTCATTGAAATCGGACAATGTTGAATTTTCCCGCCTTTTTTGGCGGCCATTTTGAAAATGGCGGTCAACGAACATTTTTCAACACAGGTTTTGAAGTCGCAACATTAATATCTATTTGGAAACCAAATTTAATTGAAATCGGACAATGTTGAATTTTCCGGCCTTTTTTGGCGGCCATCTTGAAAATGGCGGTCAACGAACAATTTTCAATACAAGTTTTAAAGTCGCCTCAGCACGGCAAATATTTCATAATTTTACACTTAATCTTTACCTTCTATAGTTTCGGAAATAAAATCGAAAAATATGAATATTTTTAAAAATTTGGTGAAAAAAGGGCAATAACTCCTACAAGGGTTTATGGATTTTCTTCAAAATTTCAGGTTGGGTAGATCTTGATATGCTGAACATTTTTGCAATTTCCACTTGACCTCTATCTACACTTTTTGAAATAAAAAATAAAAAATGCAAAAATTTTGAAAATTTTACGGAAAAAGGGCCATAACTCCAAGATGGGTTTTCAGATTTTCTTCAAAATTGCACAGTGGGTAGATCTTATCATGCTGATCATTTTACCCCAGTCAGAATTTTGATATCTATAATGGTTTTTGAGTAATTTGCAAAAAACAGCAATTTACCCCCTATGTTCTATTTTTAGTAACAGCAGCCATGTTGGTTGGTCTACGGAGATAAAAATCACAAACTTGAAATTGCATACCCTGGTGATGATTCAGGTCAAGTTTGGTTAGCATTGACCCAGTAGTTTCAGAGGAGAAGATTTTTGAACAAAAGTTAACGGACGGATGATGGACGACGGACGCCGAGTGATGGCAAAAGCTCACATGGCCTTTGGCCAGGTGAGCTAAAAACACAGAATTCAAAGAACATGACCAAAATTATGGCCAGCATTTCGTCATCATCAACAAATGAATGACAATGTACGTTTTCATGATGATAAGTTAATTGTGAATGGAAGGCGAGTTTATCCGTCATCATATAGACTTCCTCGAGATTCAGGTTATGCACGACCGTTTGTGCAACAAACACTAGATCGTCCAACTTGCCCTCCTCCCCGAATCAGTTCCAACAACCAGGTCCGTAGTCATCGGCTCTAAATGTGCCACATTATCAACCACAACATTGGATTCCATCACAGCCCACACAAGGACTTGATGCTGTCAGACAACACATACCCGATCAAAACAGTGTTAGGATGCCACCGTCTTTACAGCAACCAAGAATGGTTTTGGACAGTGTTACAAGAGGCCTCGATAGGGGCATCGACTCTAATGCTCAGTTGATAAACAATTTAACTATATCTTGCTTGAATGTCTGTGGTTTGAGAAGTAAACTTCTTATCCCTGATTTTATTGATTTGTTAAAATGTAATGATATTTTTGTTAGTCTTAAGAGTAAAACAGACGATCTTAATGTATCAAAAATTCCAGATGGCTATACTTTTTATTCAAAACATCGTAGAAACACAGATAAAAATCTGGTGGTATATTTGTTATTTACAAAAAATGTTTGGAGAATATTTTAAAATTTCAAAAGTCAGATTGTGAATTTGTGCAATGGTTAAAGATTGAAAATACTCCTAATTATAACGATTCGTGTCTTATTGGTTGCATTCATATACCCCCTGTAAACAGTAAATATTCCTCTTCTGAGACGTTTAATGAGATTGAAAACGACTTTATTTCTTTTCAAAGTCAAATCACTTATTGCGGACTTATTGGCGATTTTAATTCGAGAACAGCTAATTTGCCAGATTTTACAAATGTCAGTGAGAGTAATGTACATGTATTTGATGACTTAGAACACGATATTAGTGATTATATTTTTGATTTTCAGAAACTACAGTTGAACCAAATTCCTCTTGAAAGGTATAATCAAGACATTTCAAAGCCTAATGCATATGGCTATAAACTTGTACAAATGTGTAAAAATTTAAATCTGTATACAGCAAATGGTATATTATATCATGACAAGTATATTGGTAAAGTTACATCTGGTGGTTGTAGTTTGATTGATTATCTAATTTTGTGTTCTGATATTTTCCCTTTCATTTCGGACTTTAATGTCCTTGACTTTGACCCATTGATCTCCGAGACCTTGGGCTACGTCAATGAGATAATTTATCTCCATTTCTTTTTGCAATATTTTTAAATGACTTAGCGGATTTTTTCTTTAGAAACAATGTTAAAGCTCCTCGCACTATATTTCATAGAGCATGGCTTATCATTCTCTAACCCTTACTTCGCATAATAGTAGATTTGTTTCCGGAGTGAGCACGACTCAAAAATCTCGTAAGAGCTTGGAATATATGTAAAAGTAGGTCTTTTGAATCTTAAGATAGACTTTGTATTATAATTAAATGATAATTAAAAGCAATTATATAGCGCCTTAGAACATAATCACTCCTCCTCGACCAATGAAAAATTTTCATTTGGAACTTTAATTTTTATAAACCACACTTTTCTATGTGATTATAAAAGGCTACAGGCAATTGTTGACCATCTGACCAAAAAGAGATTAATGCCATGCTATGCTTATAACTGTTAGTAATGGCAACTTTCTATCATCATAAGCTTAAGTGTAGCTTGAATAATAAATAATAATAATAACACTTATTCTAATAATAATATAAATATCATTCGTTTGGAAGATCAATTTAGCATCCATTTTGCTTTAGATTAACTTCACAAACGAAATATCATTGATTTTTAAAGAAGCGCGAAGTAATCTTCAAATTTTCTTTTCTTTCCTAATAATTGTTCATTCAATTCTCAGTGGTTTATATTAGAACCTTTACATAAGTATTACTGCTTTGGGCAACTTGTGTAGTGACATGTAAATAATATCTTTCTCATTAGTTCAATTGTTTGTATACTTGATTATACAAATGATTGAATTCAATCAAGTCATAATTGATTTTGAAAATATCCTATAAAATGTCTTGGAGGAGTGACTATGTTCTAAATTGGTCAAACAATGATTTACCATGTTTTATGTACTATAAACCATGGCAAATCATTGTTTAACTTATACTTATATATCCAAATACTCTAGGTGCTGTACATAATATATAAAAACATAACCCTTCTGTCAAGGTTGTAAGGGTTAAAAGTCTGCCACCCTACCACTGGACCACGGTAGAATGTTATAATTTCGGTTAATTAATATACTTAAGTGTCACATAAAATAAATTTGTAGCTCGTTCTATTTTACATCCCTTTGGTCTCCCACAGAGATGGCGTGGGCAGTGTAATCTGTCTGTAAAATCTGTGCATTCGAAGAACAGCCAAATCCCTCGGTGGGAAGGCAATCTCGATATTCATTTCTCTAATTCTAACCCCGTTGGCTTCCTACGATAGACCGTTATATTTTAACTTTTAGGCCCTGCATTAGCGTAAATATTCGCAAATCCGGGGAGATGAACAAGTTTCCACGTTGACTGAATTTATAGACAGCTTATTCATTCATTTAACTAACAGTCTGCATTCCCTTTCACTTTGTGTAAGAGAATCCATGGTACTTGTTTTGCTTTCAAATAAGAATTAGACTGAGTACCGATGAAAACCCCAACATCTTATTTGTGTTTCGTTTTTATGGTATGTTATGGACCGATCTATGCTGAGCCCCCATCAAATGTGGGCTATTTCAATTTCTGGAATATGACACCTAGAAAATTTTCTGGTTTTTATTCGGTTTTCCAATTGTTTTGATATAATCTGCACTGATGAGACTTGTTGTCGAAATGGCCATATGCAGAAGATAAATTAACTGCAATTTTGGGTACTTCATTGGAACAAAATTTGTTTTAAAAACATGAAATTAATCATTTTGGCTTGAATCATCTGCCTGTGATGTATTTTTTCTATCTTTTTTATTAATCCAAATCCAAAGTCTAAGTCTAAAAATCTTTTTATATTAAATATTAAATTTTTGTTGATTCCAGTGGGATTCGAACCCCTTCTGTCAAGGTTGTAAGGGTTAAAAGTCTGCCACCCTACCACTGGACCACGGTAGACATGTTATAATTTCGGTTAATTAATATACTTAAGTGTCACATAAAATAAATTTGTAGCTCGTTCTATTTTACATCCCTTTGGTCTCCCACAGAGATGGCGTGGGCAGTGTAATCTGTCTGTAATATCTGTGCATTCGAAGAACAGCCAAATCCCTCGGTGGGAAGGCAATCTCGATATTCATTTCTCTCATTCTAACCCCGTTGGGTTCCTACGATAGACCGTTATATTTTAATTTTTAGGCCCTGCATTAGCGCTGGGACTAATATAACATGTTATATTAGTCCCAGATTAGCGTAAATATTCGCAAATCCGGGGAGATGAACAAGTTTATTAATATTCTGAATTTTGATGCCAAATAATCTCTTGTTGGTTAGTAAAAAAGATTGAGTCTTTAGGCAGCAACCATTTGATTTTCTGGGGGGGCTATGGATTTTTTTGAAATAAAAAGTTTGCTTCTTGAAAGTGGGGAAAAAAATAATTTGTTCTAGGGCAAGTAAGAAAAAAAAAGGATGATTTAAAAATAGGACGAAAAAAATAGATTGTTGTGAAGGATCAAAAGTAAAAAATAAAGGGCTACGCCAAGCGCAGCATGATACAACCGCAGCATGTCGACCGCTGAAATTTCAACAAAAGTAGTTTAAAGTGAATGTGGACACAGTAAAGAGCTTGACACAATAATTAGATGGACACAAAAAGAAGCTAGACACAGTTATTAACTAGAAACAAAATAGGGAAAAAACCCTTTTGATTACTTACTGATAAAAAACCGTAAGAGCTATGCAAAATATGTACTCTCAACTAAAACTNCCCCAGAAAATCAAATGGTTGCTGCCTTAATGTTTTTCTTTCAGGCAATGGGATTGTTCCAGGCAAAAGTGACTGTTGAATTTAAGCTTAAACGTTGTACTGGATTTAATTATCAGAAAAAAGTAGTAAGGAAAGTATGCAAATGTAAGCATAGACAATGAGCCAAAGACTGTCAATCATTAATGACATCAAGACAAATCTGAAACAATGAATACAGATCCCTAAATAAATATTATGCGTGATATACAATACTCAATACTCAACCAGTACCCCCTTTTTATACAAACACGTGCCTTAACAAAATTCCTTTCATCACTAAAAAGTTGAGTAATTACCTCATGAAATCGGAGATGATAAATTCAGCGACATTATCATTTAAGCGACAAAAAGCATATCAATTCTTATAAATTCAGCGACATTAACCTGTGAAAATACATGACACCTGTGACGCCTTGCCCCTTCCTATGCCCTGCTCACAAAAAGATGGAAGCAGGAGTTTGAAAAGTTATCTATTTTCACAGTCAAAATTTATTGTTCATAAAATTCATTTTCATTCTAAATCATATAAAAATCCCGAGCTTGTTTCAAAATTCCACACTGTCTCTATGTATACAATTAGGCCATCCAAAAATGCACTTTTTGCCTTGTGTGCTAAGAGTTATGCAATATAGAACAGGACAGAGCCCTTACTATTGTACTTATCCATCTCCATATTAAATTCAATTTAATAAATATTTATTTATGTGTTATTTTTTATCCTTATCTATTAGTCTAAATCTTTTTAGATTGGTTACTTCATTGATTTTTAACTTAAGTTTTGGAGAAAAAAACTGCTTCTAACCAGTACTGTCAGGTTAACCTTTCCTGAAAATTTTGACATGTATCTTATATGAAATTTATATCCTTTCAAATTAAAGTTTATTTTTGTTATAATGTATTTAAAACTTGATGTCGCTGAATTTACATATGATACGTAGAAAAGACGTCGCTGAAATGATATATACGGAATTACTAAAAAAAAAATGTCGCTGAAACGATAGTCGCTGAAATAATACTGTCGCTGAATTTATACGCACCCCATGAAATATGTCAAACAAAAATATCACAAAACCTCTGTATTTCGATATCTTACTGATGAACGTAGATATGAATAGATTTTTTATACATGTATTTTAAGTTTTTGTCCAAAAGAATCAAATTATATACATAGGAAAATAGATCTTACCTTGGCCATAAGATTGAAAATAAAACAAATTAAATTTAAAGAAAAATAACAACCATTTTGTCATGTTGTGTTTACTAACTTATTAAGTACCCAGATTAGTGTTAAAACAGGATGTTACAATTAGTAGGAAAAAGGAAACTTATATTAGTACATAAGTCAATGCACGAGCAAAATGCTTTCTATAAAGACATAATAATACTGTTCATATTTATTTTTATCTTTTGACATACAACTGTAATAATCCTATAAATTGTTTTAAAAAGAAATTTATACAATTTCCGGCGATGCGTTATAACTTCCGAAATACTCCCCCTTCTTTGATCTATTGATTTGGATAATTAAAATCTATCCTCATTAAAGTCCCCACCTAACTATATTTTTAAAATAAAATTCGCACTTATGAAATTTACTTCCTTTGTATCTAAATTTCGAAGGAAATTTTAGAAAATAGTAATAACAAGAGCTAATCTCTTTTGATGTTTGTTTAGTATTACTAGCGCTCTATAAAATTGTACTATTCAAGATCTTTCTGTTACACACACCTACATCTGAGCCCGTCATCCATGAAATATAGGTTAAGGTGTCCCAATTCTAATAAGAGGCCTCATACCTATTGCAGTGCATCTACTGACAAAAATAAATGTCCTACAAATTGCAGTATCCAAGGTCTGACTTGTGACTCAAACTGAAGTCACTCATGCATGAAATGTAAGTAAAAAGTTTTGTCTGGAGCTTCGTGACTTTACAAGACGCATATAAAGACAAAATATTATTCCTCTAAGAGTTGTTTTATCTGAGATCTGGACAGTTACAAAAACTTTCATGTAAGTGACTTGTGCATGAGATTAGGCAAACGTGACCTAATTTTTATCTGGGGCTTCGTTACTTTGCAAAACACATCTACAGACCAAATTGTATTCCTCTTTTAAAGTTGCAGAAGAAGAGATCTGGACGCTTATGCAAGGTTTTCATTTATATATCAGCCTTAAGTACTACTAGTATTCAAAATACGTCAATGGACAAAACCTTATTCACCAATGACGGACGACGAGGTCAAATGCTATATTCCCTCCTTAAACGAGTCCAGATGTATGAGGAGGATATATACGTAGATCTCTTATATTAATATACTACACTTCATATGCTTTAGTAGTGTTTATTATTTTGAGCAATTCTATTCGCATACAGCACTAATCTTTGATAGTCTGGGGATTAAATGATTCTGGTAAAATTACGTCAAAAGATAAAATTCGTTTTGGAATGGCATAATATTCACCAGTTCTAATTTAAAAAAAAACTGTAAAACAAAATAACACTATTATAAAACATGTCAAGTAGGCTTAAATACACAAAGTAAACTGACACCATCCCAATAATAAAACAAGAAAACATGAACGCTCATTCCCAATGGGGTCCTTGTATGATAATAGCTTATCATCATACTGAACTCTTCCATTGGAATACAAAACATACCTTTGATAGTCCGATGATTCAATGATTTTGATCCATCTAATGGTATACTAACTTTTGATAATCTTGGAATTCAATAACATTGAAGCTACCATTGATGTACTGTGCAAACCATTGATATTCTGATGATTCAATGATTTTGATTCCTTCTATTGGCATATTGCATTAACCTGTTGTAGTCCGAGGATTCAATGATTTTGATTCCTTCTAATGGCATATTGCACTAACCTCTTATAGTCCGAGGATTCAATTATTTTGATTCCTTCTATTGGCGTCCTGCACTAACCTGCCATAGCCCGAGGATTCAATGATTTTGATTCCTTCTATTGGCGTCCTGCACTAACCTGCCATAGCCCGAGGATTCAATGATTTTGATTCCTTCTATTGGCCTACTGCACTAACCTTTTATAGCCCGAGGATTCAATGATTTTGATTCCTTCTGTTGGTGTACTACACTAACCTGTTATAGTCCGGGGATTCAATAATTTTGATTCCTTCTATTAGCGTGTACTGCACTAACCTGCTATAGTCCGAGGATTCAATAATATTGGCATACTGCACTTACCTGTTATAGTCCGAGGATTCAATGATTTTGATTCCTTGTATTGGTGTACTGCACTAACCTATTTTAGTCCGGGGATTCAATGATTTTGATTCCTTCTATTGGCATACTGCACTTACTTGCTATAGTCCGAGAATTCAATGATTTTGATTCCTGCTATTGGCAAACTGCACATACCTTTTATAGTTCGATGATTCAATGATTTTGATTCCTTCTATTGGTGTACTGCACTAACCTTTTATAGCCCGAGGATTCAATGATTTTGATTCCTTATATTGGTGTACTGCACTAACCTATTATGGTCCAAGGATTGAATGATTTTGATTCCTTCTATTGGTGTACTGCACTAATCTGTTAAAGTCGGAGGATTCAGTATTTTTTTATTTCTATTTGCATACTGCGCTTATCTTTGATAGTCTGAAAATTCAATGATTTCGATCTATCTATTGGTAAAATACTACATGTATAGCCTTATTCATTGATTTCATTTAATTACATGTAGTATACCTCACGAACCTGTTGAATAAGTTTGAATCTTCTATTGGTATATTGCACTAACCTGTCAAAATCATGTCAGAACGAAGATTACTGTTCAAAGATTTTGTACCTCACATGACTTGGATGGAATATTTTGTTGCATGATGTTGTTGTTTTTGTTATTCACGGGCTCTTAAAGTCAATTTGAAATATGGGAATTTTCACAAAAGACAGTCAAATTTAATAAGCGTTGAATTAAAACTTATTTTATTGCTCAATATATACAGCCATAGATTGGGCACAAGTTATTACGACGTTATATGAAGCCCTCTCCCTTCATGATAAGCGTTAAAAAACACCCTATAATAAGCAGCAAATACCAAAGCAAAAAGACAAAAAAGGAAATCTTGAATAAAAAATCCGAAACACTGCATTTTAGATTTAACAAGAATGGAGAAAAACATGACCAAAAAAAATAACAAAAACCTACAACAAAGTTACAAAACTAAAACCATAGCATTGTGAACTTCCACAAAATGAAATGCGGGGTAAGTATGATCTGCTTCTCTTATAGCACCCGTCACACTGCCAATATAAGGCAATTTGGTCGAGCAATACTTGAAAGCTTTTCTGACAATTTGTGAAGAAATTGGCCTTCCTATGGCACCTGATAAAACCTTGGGTCCAGTTACATTTCTAGGAATAGAGTTGGACACAGAAAAACAAGGAGCCCGTCTGCCAAAAGAAAAATTAGAAAGGTCATTATCTATGATTAATTTTAACAAGAAAAAGGCAATTGTTAAAGAAATCCAATCATTGTGTGGTTTACTGCATTTTGCTTGGTCGGTAACAATACCGGGTAGGGAATTCTTTCGTCGATTTGGTCATTTGTTAAGTCATAGTCAGTGTATGTCAATAAACTATGAATCTTAATGTCTACTCTCATTCGCGAAATAGAAACATTGTAACGATCTGTCAAATCATGGTGACAACTGTAAAACTCAAATATTGACAATTTCAGCAGTAATTGAACATAACCTTGGTGTACAATTCTGAGACAGAAAGTTTGCTCCATTTACAAAACCAATGTATAACCAACAGGGAAAGAGTCGGGAAATGCAGACGCCATATGCTGGGGATGTTGTTATATAGCTGCTAAAAAACGGGAGGTTCACTATTGGAACTTTAGTTGAAACCATTACGCTCGCTTGTCATAGTGTTCCCGAGTCATCAATGTAACGGTGCTACTCCAGAAATGGTGCTAACGATAGTGTGTAGGTAGTATCTTTAATGTCGAGTTCATTTGGGTTTATAAGATGGAGGGAAGAAAATTGAAAAAAAAAAATGAAAAAGGCATCATGTGAAAGTATTTCTTGCATATTTTTTTTTCTTTTCAATTTCAAAAGGAACCACGCCATCCATACCAACATAATAGAGCCCACTCAATGTTTTTGTTTGTCTAGTACTACTTACAAATAATCACATCTAAGTGATGTCAGTGTAAAGGATCCTTGAGTGTATATAATGAATCACTATTAATGGGTATATGTAAATGAGAGACACTTGAAAATAATAAACAATTAATAATTGTACAAACAATACACTCAGTGGCTAGTTCAGGAAGGATAGAATTGGCTATTAAAACGAGGTCCTTCGATTTCAATTGCAGGTACATGCTATATTGTATTTGTAGAGGTTTTGTCTCGCACGATTTTACTCCCTTCGTTGCTTACAAATATTCAAGAAACCTCTGTTAAAGAATTACCTTTATTTTATTGAAACGTAACTGAGCTCGAATGTAAAGGGATTATTAGCCCGGTGATATGGCTATTTAAGCCCGGGTATGATGATAAATCCTAATTGGAAGTATATAAAAAACAGATTAAGACATGGCCTATTCCATATCAGCACGGTTATCATCACGAGACCCCATATCAGCCCGACGCGTCTGTCGAGTTGATATGGAAAAGCCCATGTATTAACATATATTTACTTAATGACAAGCGTGGTGTTAACTGAACTTATCAACATATCCGGTATATTGCGCCCATATACTATCGATATGCATCGAATTTGTAAACAGAGAGAAATTACGATTTCCAAACTTCTATGCCCGAGTTATATTCATTCACTGTAACAGTTATCACTTCAGATGTTTCACGGTCGTCTATACATGCAAAGTTTATCACTGTAGTTGAAACTATCGAATTTGACTGATCAACGGACTGTTCAATTGCAGCATAGCAGGTCCCAACCATGAAAAAATCACGATTACTATTCCGGGGCATCTAAAGATACTAGTATGAACAAATTAAAGGATATGGAGTAACTGTACACATGACAAATCCCTACAAATATATGGCAAGATTTAAGCAAATAGAACAACGCTTTTATTTTTGTTCTTCGTCTAGCAGTCACCTGGTGAGACCTTCAACAATGAGCAAACACCCATACCTAATAGTAAGTATAAGACGGTCCCTAGCAAAGACTTGAGCAAAATTTACTTGCCAGGTCTGGGCTCGAACAACGCTATATCCATGTTTTTGGTTCAAAATCGTCAACAAACATAAGCAGGCAAAGTACTCAGTACAAACACTGTAATTCGTTGTCAGACAATGTTACAAAAAGACAAGATGAAGAACAACAATAAAAGCGTTGTTCCATTGCTTTTTACCATGTATTTGTGTAGAGACTTTGTCTCATGTGCATTTAGTCCATGTCCTTTCACTGCTTAATGTAACATACAAACGATCACATGGCACTAACCAAGTTTTGGGAGATACTCACATTGGTAGTGCATTATCTTTGTCACGTCCATCGTCTGTTTTTTTTTTCTCTTTGTCGTATTTGTGTTTCCTATATAATGACCCTTTTTCCCGTTTGTCCAACTTTTTTTTTTAATTGTCAATTTATACATCAATAAGAAAGTACAATATGAAGGAGGTTTTTTTTCATTGATTTGCGGTTGAATAAATAAAGAAAAAGGGGGCATACCTTCTTTCATTCTGTATCCGTCTATATTTTCTCCGATTGTCTTATTTAGAATTTATTCTGATAAATTCCAACAAGCTGATGATTAATCAATACAATTTTTGCACGTTTGAAGCCGATGGGTTTTATAAGTGTCCTTCTCTGCAAGCCTTGAGATGTCAAATTTCTATACCCGAAAAGCTGGCCAAATTATCACCCTTTTCATAAATTCAAATTTACGTTTTTTATATTCCCAGATTTTTTTTTATTTCTTTCTTAATAAGATGCCGCGCGTTTACTTGAAGAGAATTATATTATTTCTTGTTATTTTCATATATTTTATATCGATAAATATAAGTTCTAAAAAATGGTATCTTTTACGACAAAGAGACAATTTCAACATACATGGCATGCCATAAAACCGGTTTAACCAACTATTTCTTTTGAAATGCCTGCACCAAGTCAGAGCCATTGCGGTCGACAAATTTTCCGGTGGTTTCCACCTGGTTTGTCTTTTTGTCTCAAGGACTTCGGCTCTTGACAACTCTTTTCGGATTTTTTGTTATTACCACCATATACATACTTATGTGAATAGACTATTGATGAACATCCTCACCTGATTCGTTTCCATGGCAACGTTTTCAAAGTTTAGTAAAATTCTTGGTAGAAACCTGATATTTATTAATATTGTCGCAGTCTTTTGTGACATGATACAACTTATTCCTGAGTGGTATCAACATGTACAGCAGACTAGGGAAATTGAAAACAACCTCGTAACATATTGTAAACATTCTTCTTTTCTTAGAAGAGATCTTAAAGACAGGTAAGATATATACGCTGATTTGAACCACATGGTTAATTTCAAGATATCAAGGCATTGTACGGGTGCTATAAACATATTTTATTGTGCATATTTTATTAATTAATACATAATGATACACAGACATTTGTTCATTTCAATATATTTTACAAAACTGATCATAAGATTAAAAAGAGACAGAAATTGCCGAAATTCACAGTAACTCCGGTAATTTGGTATTTCCTAGGCCTCTTCTTTTGGACTGTTATTCCCCGAGGGTATTCACCAACCCAGTAGCCAGTACTTCGGTGCTCGTACAAATACCGAATTTATTTGAAAACTTGCAATATATTTAAATTTAAGAAATTTAGCTTAAAACTACGGAGTATCTCCATCTCGCATAACTCTTAGCTGATAAAGGCTTTTCTATTAAGCTCCTAATGGTAATTTGTTTTCTAACCTGTTTTCAGCCTTTACACATATTTCGGTCTATGGATTTCCAAATGTTTTGATTTGATCTGCACTGAAGAGACATAAGTGGTCAAAACAACGACAGTAGAATACCGAAGGAACAAGGGATGTGATTGTGACATAAAGCGAAGTGCATAGACATGGCAAAAACGAGAACACAGAAAACCAAAGACAAAACAAGGACGTGAGACAGCTACAATGTACCGACACGAAAACACGACATTCACAACTAAGGCACTTATAGTGTGAACTACAACGGAACCCGGAAGAGACATCAGGTGCTAGGGAAGGGTAAGCATGTCCTGCTCCACTCGAGCCATCTGTCACACTATCAGTAGATGAAATCCGTGGTAAAGCCAAAACCGGTTTAAGACGTGAAATGGCCAAGTTCATAACCTAAATGCACAGTAAAAGCAGTTTTCGGAGTAATTAAAGACCGGTTTATATGAATAAGTATTGGCAATAGATTTGAAAAGGTTGGTTGATAAGATTTTTTTCCAAGTGGTAGTGTATTGGAAATCTCGGGAAATGACAATTTCGATGCTTATTGCACAATGAGAGCAGACGCTCTTTTGAGAGGTAGTAGAAATATAACCAAATTTTCATAGTATTGCATAAGGCTAAATTTAAGAAATTATTAATGCCAGCATTCATTTCCAATCTTTCAATTAGTTTTTGAATGATTAATATCAAATCGATTGTATTCACATTGTTGCCCCAAGCTCAGAACAATGATCTGGTGATAAAACTATAATTATATATAGATATATAGCAAGAGAGAGATTCCAACAGTTGAATTCATATTGGCTCCATTTTTTTACAACTTCAATTGCATTTTTCACTATGATTTTCCTTTTTTCTCTATGTAATAAAGGAATTTATTATTTTCTTGCAATGGTTTACATACTTTGAATGAGAAAGTGTATGTAAAAATTTGATTTAAATTTGATTTAAAAGAAAATGCAAAGTGCAAAGTAAGGTTTGTTTTGTCTTAAAATTTTGTTCAAATTATTGAGATGATACAAAATTTTAGCATAACACTAAAACCACTAAGTTGTATTAAAAAGATTAAATGGAAATCAATTTCTCATTTTCTGAACCAGCTGTACATGTACTTGCCCTATTAGTTTTTTCCCTTGATATCACTAGGCTTGTAGTATCTAAATTAAAAGAAATTTTGTTTAAAATTAGGGAGTATCTCCATCTTGCATAGATCGACCCTCAGCTAATTTTTGGTTTTCTATTTAGCTCCTTTTGGTAACTTGTTCTCAGATTTTACTCATGTTTCGGTTTATGGATTTCCAAATATTTCTTTTTGATCTGCACAGAGAAGACATAAGTTGTCGAAATGGCTTTATACAGAAACTAAAATTACAGTTATTTCGGTATTTTGTCATTGTAATGAGTGCAAAGTGTGTATTATGCTCCCCATTTCTCCATATTTATCGCTCCAAATAAATTTCTCCTAATTTTAAAATTTTGAATATGTTTTCTCTTTCAGAAGGCTGCATCTCAGAAAGCCTACCAGGTAAATAAAATTGTATTGGTCATGTAAATGTAAACATTTTGACCAGGTATTAGACCTGCTCTCTTTCTTAGGTTGAGCAGGGTTAACGGTTTTTTTTTATTTTGTGTTTTTTTGAAGTAGTATAAGATAAATTTAAATTAATAGGACATTGCTGTTATGTAAAAATAATATGGGAAGGTATGCTATGAATATTACGTTAAATATACTCTTAATAATACAAAGACAAGGGATATGAAGCAAATTATCATGGGACAAAAACCTACATCATTATGGTAAAATTAAGAAAATGGAACAATGCTTTTATTGTTGTTCTTCATCTTGAAATCACCATGAAGCATTGAACAATCAACTAACACCTATACCCCATAGAAAGTCCAGGATAGCGCCTACATTGCTGCACAAGCTTTAGCGGAATTCACTTGAAAGATATCCACCAACGCTGCATCTATGTTTCTAGTCATCCAAAAATACGTGGTTGTCAACAAGCATGAAAAATATCGGTTAAAGAACACTTACAAGCACTGCAATCCATTGCCCGACAAAAAAATAGATAACATACACCTTAAGCACAAATAATCTTTTTACCAACTCCGCATAATACTTCTTTTTGTTTTTAATAGTTGTGAAAATGTGCGTTGGTGGTGCGGCAATCGGACAGTCTGTTCTGATGGATTTTACCAGAGCAGATATCTACAAATTTACACAATGTGCATGTACGGTTTAGGTATATGGAGGCAATACATTGTCATTAGAGGGGTTACATTCACCGGGATACATACAGTGTGGATCCTCAATTACAATCCGGGACAATACAAATGACATCAGAAATATTATCAATTGCTTTGGGAGGGCAAATATCACAAATATCAAACCGAATGATATTCTCACTATTATTCTCATGCGCCATTTTACCGACGCCAATGCTTCGTATTGTTACAGGATAGATATAAGTAAGTATAGGATAAAAGAAAGGACGGAAACTATTTGTCGGACATATGCATAAAGGGGGCCTCGATGGGGGGTCCCTTTCCCGAAATCCCGGCAATTTTTTTTCTATTTTCCTGGCCCGGGAAACTATTTTACAAAGACTCTTAAAGATCCCGCTTTTTCCCGGTTTCACGGGCTCAATTTTCAATGGCTCCCGCTTCCCGCTCGACATCCTTTCCCGTTTTCACGTGCACTTTTTTGCCAAGATCCCGTTTCCCGCTTTCTTAAAAAGGCCAATCCCGCTTCCCGCTTATACCCCATCGAGACCCACCATAAATATCAGTTACTGCTTTTAAATGGAATTACACCTTTATAGACAAATATGTATTGTCAGATGCTTGAATGATCTTAAAAGATTCTAACAGAAATCACAAGATATATCTTGAATCGGCTTAGATATATTAAGAACTTGTGTAAAGCATTGACAAACCACAAATTTGCAGACAAAACATTTACTGTATATCCTTTGGTGAATAACCACGTCTAGTAGTAAGCAGATTTCGCCGTACATGTATAATAATAGTTTTTATCGTCTTTCCCTGCGCCTATCTCAGCCTGCACAGCACTTCCGCAAAAGCCATATCCGGTTGACCCGAATTTATCAAGAGGTTGACCTGGAGTTATCAAGGAATTTCTCCCAACGTTTGACACGCGCTATCCTTTTTATTCGTTACTCATGAAAAAGATTTTAATTAAATAAAGAATCTGTTATGTTTTCTGTTTTCGATTTTGTTAACAAATTACCGTCACCAGTACACAAAAATACAAACGAGACGTTCGAAAAAATACGGAAACTAGGTCAGTGATAACTTCAGCAGAGCCACCATTTTGTTTACATTGTGACGTCATAGAAGTGCATAGGAAATGGAAGATAAATATAAACAATGGAAAGGTTCTGCTATCAAAAATTGGACTTTATTTCAATTTTCTAACATGTTTCAATCAAAAAATTCAAAATTTAATAACGTTAGCCGACAAAAAATATTGAGCAGTGATAAAATAACTACAAAACATCTCCCCTTTTGTAAAAAAGGAATGAACCTCATTCCCCGCGCAATCTTAGGAGAATTTGACGCAAAACCTAATAAAGTATTGTATAGAAATAAGAAATAAAAGACGATAAACAAGTTATCTGAATTTTGAAAGCTGGAATATTGTAAAATATCATCCCGCTCGCCAGAATATGAAGCTTGGGGCTCGTTCGCTGCGCTCACTCGCCCCTGTGCTTCATATTCTTGCTCACGGGATGATATTTTACGATATACAGATGTCAAAATCCAGATAACATATACTCACAACGAGAAAAAATTGTATGATAGAAACGTCGACAAAGTAATAACACATCAAGCTTGATGTGCTATTACTTGTCGCTGGACCAGTAGAATTCCAGTAAAAGAGATTGTCTTCTATTAGTTTTTTTGTCGGGGAACGGATGACAGCATTTGTAAGAATACTTTGTCAGTTGATTTTATGTTTGTTGACGATCCAGCATCGAAGTTTATACAGTCATGTAAAGGTTGCTGTATACCGAGCAGGACATGCTGTCCCTTCCGCAGCACCTAATGTCACTCTGTTTTTTGAGAGTTCACACTGTTAGTGCTTTACTTTTTGTGTTGTATATGTGATGTTCGTGTGTTTTGTGGTCATATGGTGTCTTTGGTCTTCCGTCTTCTGGTGTTCTTGCTTTTGCCTTGTCTCTGGACTTTGATTTATATAATCTTGTGCTTTGTTCCTTTGGTATTCTACTGCCGTTGTTTCATGGACGTAGCATTGCTCGAAATCTAGCAACGAGTTCTGCTTAAACGTGCTATCGGCCGTCTTGAACTTACTAGGAGCAATGGACAAAGCTCATTGTTGAAGGCTTCATGGTGACTTCAAGATGAAGAACAACAATAAAAGCGTTGTTCCATTGTTTTTTTACCATGTGTTTGTAGAGACTTTGTCTCATGTGCATTTACTCCATTTCTCTTCATTGCTAATGCAACTACTTCATATCTAACTCCAGCTTCAAAGTCTCGTTGTGTACCACAAATAACTATTCGTGCAAGAAATAGGTAGTGAGGTTGAATCATAAGAGAATATTTGTTATTGATTCGACAAAACCAAACATAAAATCATGCCATGAGATTACGAAAGACACACATTTGTTACCTCAAAAAGTCCAAGAATAACGATGAGAGTTGAACATTTTTTTTATAGTTCAATAATTGCAGTAATTTCAAGTTCATAATAATAGATAGATTGATATGTTAAGCAGTATTACAGCTTTATCGTAATAGCCGCTTTCAATTGAGGAGAACGCCACAGCTCCACTAGGGCATTCCTAACCATTGAGAGGAAGCAATGACAGCCAATATGTCTACATTACAAATTTGTGTATAAGCTTTCTTATCAAGATTGTATTTCTGAGGGAAATTCTTGGAGATTACAATTGCTGATAGCAATAAAGATAGATATACGCTGAGCAATAAACATACAGCAATTGTAAAATGCAACGCCTGTCAACAATATAAATAATATGCGCAAACACTCGTATTATAGCAAATCCAGGATGACACCCGGCATTAGCTTGAGCTTTATTCAACTATTGTTTGTTAAGGTGGTACGGGGGTCTAAATTTCTGTCAGATAGAATTTTCTGATTTTTTCATGATTTACCCTTTTTTATTAGAGCATCCAAAAAATAAAATAAAAATAAGGGGTCACCGGCCATATAAGAATAAAATATGAAATGTAAAAATATGCCAGTTTTGTTGAAATAATAGGGAAAATTAGCGAATTTTGACAAAATTTTAAATTATTTTAGTTACATCAGATAGAATTTTTTAAAATTTGGTTAATTAATAGCTTATATAGTCCTTCAATTTCCATGTAAAATAATTTGGGGTCACCGGAATAATTTTTGAATAAATAAAAAAAACTCATTTTTTCCTATTATTTCTATACAAATTATCTCCCTTTAACGGAGCAGGAGTTAACTGATAGGTTCAATATTTTGGGTGGTTACTTAATAAAAGTGGTATATTTCATCAAATTTAACTATTAAAAGACATTGAAAATGGTTCCGGCAATGTTCCCATAATGAATTCCATTTTAAGTCACATGCGCAAGAATAATGCGCAATTTTAAACTCCCGTACTACCTTAAGCCTCTACATTTTGTTATATATTATTTGGAAGTGGTTGTTGTCAAATTCTCAGAACAAAGTATGAACGCTAATATAATTGGAATTTCATTAAAAAAAATTACAGAGGGTGGTGATTCTCCTTCTATGCAGATCAGATGTGATAAACACACTACTTCTACATCTACAACAACCACTTCACCTACAACATCAGTAAATCCCGAGAGGACATCCGAGCAGTCTGAACGGACGTCGGATAACAAGGAATCCTTGCCATTTTGTATAGAAAATAAATGTAACAATACTACAGGTAATGTTGAAAATGTAACAATACTACAGGAAATTGTGAAAATGTAACAATACAACAGGTAATTGTGAAAATGTAACAATACAACAGGTAATGGTGAAAATGTAACAATACTACAGGTAATGGTGAAAATGTAAGAATACAACAGGTAATGGTGAAAATGTAACAATACAACAGGTAATGGTGAAAATGTAACGGTGAAAATGTAACAATACAACAGGTAATGGTGAAAATGTAACGGTGAAAATGTAACAATACTACAGGTAATGGTGAAAATGTAACAATACTACAGGTAATGGTGAAAATGTAACAATACTACAGGTAATGGTGAAAATGTAACAATACTACAGGTAATTGAGAAAATGTAACAATACTACAGGTAATGGTGAAAATGTAACAATACTACAGGTAATTGTAAAAATGTAGTAAATAACAAAATACCGAAGTTACTGTTAATTTATTTTCTGCATATACACATTTCGACAACTTATGTCTCATCAGTGCAGATCATACCAAAGCATTTGGAAGTCTATTACTCGAAAAGCGTATAAAAGCTGATGGAAAACGAATAACCAAAAGGATCTAAATAGAAAAGCCAAAATTTAGCTAAGGACAGAGATATGCACGAGATCGATATAATATCGATGTTATCAGTAGAGATCAATAACAAACAATGAAAGGGTGTGGAGTAAATGCAAATGAGGCAAATCCTCTACAAATACATTGTAAAACAGCGCTTTTATTGCTGTTCTTCATTTTGAAATTAACATGAGGCTTTCAAACCTGAATTTTGAAAAGCAACAACAAAATAAAATAAACAAGCATAGTGCTGCTGTTGAAAAAATATTGTCATCTGAAATAATCTTGTCATGAGATTAATAATCACAAAATAGATTAAGACATTCATTAAATAGATTTAGCTAGATACTACAAAATGGTTTTCAACTCTGGTGGTTCCGCTCAACAACAAATTATCTTTAAGATCTAACAAACATTATCTGTGAGTTAAGGGCTTGCTATATGGTGTGAGGTTCCTCACTGTGTTGAAGACCGTACGGTGATCCCTAGATTCTTTGTTTCGGGTCGTTTTAACCTTGATATGGGATGTTGTCTCCTCGACATTTACCCCATTTCCTTTCTTTTTCATATTGCAAGTGACAAACTCTGCTGCAAAAGAAAAATTATTGCCTTTTCTTTATGGCCCAAACAGGGTATTAGAACTATAACATGATAACAGCAATACGCAATATAAACAGCATGACTATACATGTGTGGAAAACCCTAAACCAAATTTGAATGAATCTGTTGCAGAAAGTAAATTCACAGTGACTTCGGTATTTAGTTATTTGCACCATTTTTAACTTAGATTCATTCTATTGACTTGCTACCGTACATTACCGCAATGAAAGGGGAGATTTGGCGCGCCATAAAACCGGTTTAATCCATGATTTCTTTTAGAATGCCTTTACCAAGTCAGGACCGTTGCGATCCACCTGGTTTGTCTTTTTGCCTCATGGGCTTCGGCTCTTGACAACTCTGTTCGGTAATTTTGTTATGCTCAACCACATACAGAGAGTAAACATCTATATATCTTTGTAGCTCTCAACTTTGTCTGATCCTGAATGATACCATGTAATCTTTTTATTCATTTACTAAATAATTAACTTCGAAAAGGTGGTCCGTTAGTAGTATATATGTACCGTTCAGGTCGGATTTGTCGAGGAGCTGGTCGAGGAGCGGTCGAGGAGACACTGTATTAATACTATATTAATGCCTTTGTATTTGTCGAGGAGCTGTCGAGGAGCTGATGTACTTTAGTATGTCATTTGGCCTCGCCATATGTGTCTCGCCTTTAGCCTTGGTCTCGCCTATTCAAGTGCTTATGTACTAATATTTCACGGCTTCGGGTCTGTCTTGGAGCTAATAGTATATTCTATGGCTTCGGATTCGTCGAGGAGCTATTGTTTTAATAGCATATTCGATGCCTTTGTATTTGTCGAGGATCTGTCGAGGAGCTATCGTTTTAATACTATATTCTATGGCTTCGGATTTGTCGACGAGCTATTGTTTTAATAGTATATTGTATGGCTTCGGATTTGTCGAGGAGCTATTACTATATTCTAGGACTTCGGATTTGTCGAGGAGCTATTGTTTTAATAGTATACTAGTATTATATGGCTTCGGATTTGTCGAGTTTGGCCTTGCCACATGTGTCGCTTTTGTTTTGGTTCCGCCATGTTAGATGCTTTTATTATTGAAGCTTGGGTCTCGCCTTAAGTCAAAAATTCAAATTAGATATGCAAATGAGGTGTTACTAATTAAAACAGTTCCCTCTAGTATCGCACTAGCTTTAATCCTAACCCCAAGCCCTAACGTTTATGTATAACCCTAGCCCTTATGTAATAACAGTTACCCTAACCCTAATGTATATAACTAAAACCCTTATGTATATAACCCTAACCCTAATGTATATTTTAGTAACCTAACCCTTATGTATATAACAATTACCCTAATACATATAACAGTAACCGTAACCCTAATGTTATAACAATAACCCTAATTTTTATGTATATAACGGTAATCACAACCCTTTGATATAGAACTCTATGTATATAACTATAACCCTAATATAATAACCATAACCCTTATGTATAACTCTAACCTATGTATATAATCCTAACCCTTATGTATATAATACTAAACCTTATAAACCCTTAATCCTAACTGTAACTAATGCTAACACAATCTCTTACCTTTGTATATTCTGGAACGATTCTAATAATGAATGTTACCCTAACCATACTGATATCATAAGTCATTGAAAACACATAATGAAACGTCACTATGAACTGACACAAAACATCAATGACATGGATATGAACATAATGAATGAACACATAACATATGGCAACACTGTGATATGAATGATAACAATTAGAAGACGAAACAGTAAGTGATACTATGAAAACAAATTGATACTGAAGATAATATGAAAACTTATGTGAAATGAAATACTAAAAGCGAAAGCATAAAGTCAGCTATGACTATCAACTGACATAAACTATGAACACAAATAGATATTGAAACAATATGAACTACAAATACAAACATAAGGATAAATATGAAGTGATACAACATGAAATTGACGTCAGCTATGACTATCAACTGACATAAACCAAGAACACAAATAGATATTGAAACAATATGAACTACAAATACAAACATAAGGATAAATATGAAGTGATACAACATGAAATTGAAGTCAGCTATGACTATCAACTGACATAAACTATGAACACAAATATATATTAAAACAATATGAACTACAAATACAAGCATAAGGATAAATATGAAGTGATACAACATGAAATTGAACACAAACACAACAGAACGTGACAACTTAACAACATTAATGTAAGCTAAACAAAGAAATAACGTCAACTATGACAATGAATTAACACAGAATATGTAAATATATGAACATTAACACGAATGTGAACACCAAATACAAGCGTTATGTTTAAAGATCAACAGGAAATGATACAACATATGAAAACACACTGATGTGATCAATACATATTAACAGAAACGTTTATATATCAACATGAAGAGATATAAACATATGAACATTGACAGGAATGTTAACACAAAACGTTGACTACGAACACAAATACAACAATACATGACAACAAATGCAAACTTGAACACCAAAACACAATAGGAAATGTAAAATATGAATACAAATACAACAAAATATAAAAACAATGTGAACTATGACTATGAACTGAAACAAAACTTAACAACTTTGATATGATATTAATATGAACATAAAGAATGAACACATAACATATGGAATCACTATGGTATGAATAATAACAAGTAGAAGACGAAATAAACATCAAGTGACAGTATGAAAACAAATTGATATTGAAGACAATATAAACTACAAATACAAACATAAAGATTATCATGAAGTAAAAGAAAATATGAAAACAAATTGATATTGAAGACAATTTAAACAATACATAGAGGCATTAATGGTGAACGATCAACATAAAGTGATACAACATATGAAAACACACTGATGTCAACAACAAATACAAATAAAGAAGTCTAAACATCAATATGAAGTGAAACAACATGAAAACCTACGAATGTGAACACAAACACAACAGAACATGACAACTTAACAATATTAACAATATAGCTAATTTAGCTAAACAGAGAAATAACGTCAACTATGATTATGAATGAAAAAAAAATATGTAAGCATATGAACTTTATCTGAAAGAATGATATAAAACACAAACTATGAAAACAAATAGAAACTGACGACCACATGAACCAAATATAAACAGAAACGTTAATATATCCAGATCATATGATACAAAACATTATAGATTAACCACATTCATGAGAACTTGAACATCAAAACACAACATGTAACATGAAATATGAACAAAAATACAAGCATTAATGTTAAAATGAACATGAACTGATACAACATACGGAAACAAATCGATGTGAACACCAAATCATACATCTAACGTTTACTAAGACTATAAAGTGATATAAAACATGTAAACATATGAACATTAACAAAACAAAACATCATAACATAATGACATCGATATGACCTATTACATGAAAACATAACATGGTACGTTAAATATGAACACAAATATAACAAATCATCAAAATTGAATGACATGGATATGAACATAATGAATGAACACATAACATATGGAAGCACTTTGATATGAATGTTAACAACAAATGGAAATAAACACATCAAGTGATACTATGAAAACAAATTGATACTGAAGATAATATGAAAACTAATGTGAAATGAAATACTAAAAGCGGAAGCATAACGTCAGCTATGACTATCAACTGACATAAACAATGAACACAAATAGATATTAAACAATATGAACTACAAATACAAACATAAGGATAAATATGAAGTGATACAACATGAAATTGACGTCAGCTATGACTATCAACTAACATAAACTATGAACACAAATAGATATTGAAACAATATGAACTACAAATACAAACATAAAATCAACATGAAGTGACACAATATCTGAATAATTGAACAACAAATACAAACTAAAACATGAAATTGAACAGAAATACAACATAACATGAAACGTTAAATGTGACCACAGATATACAAAAAACTATGAAAACAAATAGATACTGACGACAAAATGAACAACAAATACATGCACAGATGTTAAAAGATCAACATAAAGTAATACTAACTATGAAAACAAATTGATATTACAGACAATGTGAACACCAAATACAAGCATAAATGTTAAAAGATCAATATGAAATGGTACAACATATAAATTTTAACACCAAATACGAACAGAAACATTTAAACATCAATATAAACTGACGCAATATATGTTTATGAACATTGATACGAATATTAACACCAAATCATACACCTAACGTTAAGTATGACAATAAAGTGATATAAAGCATACGAACATTAACACTGATATGAAAAAAAATATAATCAGAAATATTGAAATATCAAAATTAAACGACATTCATATGAACTTTAATGATAAAACTGTACAGCTCATTAACATTATTGCAGTTTGAGGTAACATATGAGCTATGGTCTCATGTTCATTTACTCCATATCCTTTCGTAAAATATTTAATGATAAAACTGAAACATAACTTGAAATCTCCAATAAATTGACAAACATTATGACAACATATAGTCATTGATATGGATATTTACACAAAAACGAAAGACAAAACTCAAGATCATATGATACAAAACATGATAGATTAACCACATTCATGAGAACTTGAATATCAAAATACGACATGTAACATGAGATATGAACAAAAATACATGAACATGCATTAATGTTAAAACATGAACATAAACTGACACAAAATATGTAAACATATGAACATTGACACGAATGTAAACACCAAATACGAACAGAAACATTGAAACATTAACCTTACGTGACACAAACATATGAACATTGATATGAATATGAACACCAAATACAAGTAGAAATGTTCAACTATGAACATTAAGCGACACAAAATATGAAAACTAATTGATATTACAAACAATATGAACAATATATTCAAGCATAAATAGTAAAAGATTAACAGTAAATGATACAACATATATATGTGAACACCAAATACGAACTGATTGAACATTGAAATCAGAAAAATTGAACAAACATACAAACATTGACATGAATGTTAACATCAAAACACGAAACAAAAAGTTAAGTATGAACACAAACACAACAATAGATGACAACAAATGCGAACTTGAACACAAAAACACAATATGAAAGGTAAAATATAAACACAAATACAACAAAACATGACAACATAATGTGAACTTCACATGAAAACATAAGATGATATGTGAAATATGAACACAAACACAACAAGTGAACTTTGATATCAAAACATAACACCAAACGTTATAACATCGACATCAAGTGGCATAAAAGGTGATATATAATGACATTAATGTAAACTTTAACACAGAAACATACTATGAAACGTAAAATATGAAAATAAATATAACAAAATATAAAAACAAATGTGAACCTTGACATCAAAACACCAAACAAAACGTTAAGTATGAACACAACAATAGATGACAACAAATGCAAACTTTAACACAAAAACACAATATGAAATGTAAAATATGAACATAATTACAACAAATTATAATAATAAATGTGAACTTTGACATCAAAACATAACATGACACAAGATATGTAAACATATGAATATTGACACGAATGTTAATACAAAAACAAGGCAACATTAACAACGTTAACAATGAACAGAAATACAACTATTGGTGAAATGAATGTGTTTAATTTATTGAAAACACGTTGTAAAAAGGGTATTCACCAGCCCAGTAGTCAGTACTTCGGTGCTGATCCGAAAGTCGATTCTATTTGGAACCTTACAATACCTAATTTTTGTAAATTTTGTTGAAACTAAGGAGTATCTCCCTCATGCAAAGCTCTGTCCTTAGCTGATTTTGGCTTTCTATTTAGATCATATTTGGTAATTTGTTCTCTATCAGTTTTTAAACATCTTTGACTTAATGGTCTTCCAAACGTTTAGATTTTATCTGCACTGAAGAGACATAAGTTATCGAAATGCGCATATGCAGAATCAAAATTCACAGTAACTTCGGTATTTAGTTATTATGAACACAAATACAGCGAGACACGACAACTTAACAACATAGATATGCAAACTTGTACACAAAAATACAATATGAAACGTGTAATGTAAAGACAACTATAACAAAACGTCAGAACATAATGACTTTAAGGGAGGAAGAAGGCCTCAAGGGAGAGGAGGGCTTTAAGGTAGAGAGGAGGGTCTTAAGGTAGAGAGGAGGGCCTTGTGGTAGAGAGGAGGGTCTTCAGGGAGGTATGAAGCCATATGAGAGGAGGAGGAGTGACTCAAGGTAGGTAGGAAGCCAGAAGAGAGGAGAAGGAAGCCTTAATGTAGAGAGGAGGGGCCTTAAGGTATAGAGAGGAGGGCCTTACGGTAGAGAGGAGGAGTGTCCATTGATGATGGTGGTGGAGGTAGGTATGGCTGGGTAGCGGTGGCGGCAGCAGCAAAAAACTTTATTAAAGCCAATAAAGACAACAAAACTGCGATACATTCATGGAAATACAATAAAACTTAAAATAAATGAAACAAAATACAAACTTGTACGTCGAGATAAAATGAAATATCGTAAAATCTCGCACTGAACGAGACTTGTTAAAGGTAACAGATATCACGTTGACAGTATAACCAATCGATTGAAAAGCCTACACATTACCCCGATTTCATATTTCATATGTCTTTAGTACCAATAGTTCGAATTAAGACTGATCTAGGGCCGAATTAAGGCCGACTGAGGCCGATCTTTGATTTCTAAGGGCCGATATCTCTATTAGAGTACATGACAGCACTGTAACACCTACACTAATCGCTTTAAAACTATAAATTTACCCAGAATCCATATATCATAGGTCTATAGTACAACTATTAAGGATTAAGGCCGAATTAGGGCCGACTGGGCCCATCTTTGATTTCTAACGACCGATATCTCTACAACAGTACGTTCTAGCCCTTAACTACCTTGACTAATCGCTTTAGAACTATAAATGTACCCCGAATCCATATATCATAGGTCTATAGTACGAATAGTATTGATTAAGGCCGATCTAGGGCCTACTTAGGGCCGATCTCAATTTTTAAGGGCCGATAACTCTATAACAGTACGTTTTAGCATCCCAACACTTACACCAATGGTTTCAGAAGTACAAAAATACATCGAATCCATATATGATAAGCCTATAGTAGTAATACTACGATATCTCGTTCACACTATATATTTATTTTATATCTATTTTCATATTTTACGTTTCATAGTATGTTTCTGTGTTAAAGTTTACATTAATGTCATTATATATCACCTTTTATGCCACTTGATGTCGATGTTATAACGTTTGGTATTATGTTTTGATATCAAAGTTCACTTTTGGTTTCACACTTTGTTGTGTTTGTGTTCATATTTCACATATCATCTTATGTTTTCATTGAAGTTCGCATTATGTTGTCATGTTTTGTTGTAATTGTGTTCATATTTACATTTCATATTGTGTTTTTGTGTTCAAGTTTGCATTTGTTGTCATCTTTTGTTGTGTTTGTGTTCATACTTAACGTTTTGTTTCGTGTTTTGATGTTAACATTCATGTCAATGTTTGTATGTTTGTTCAATTTTTCTGTTTTCAATGTTCAATCAGTTCGTATTTGGTGTTCACATATATATGTTGTATCATTTACTGTTAATCTTTTACTATTTATGCTTGAATATATTGTTCATATTGTTTGTAATATCAATTAGTTTTCATATTTTGTGTCGCTTAATGTTCATAGTTGAACATTTCTACTTGTATTTGGTGTTCATATTCATATCAATGTTCATATGTTTGTGTCACGTAAGGTTAATGTTTCAATGTTTCTGTTCGTATTTGGTGTTTACATTCGTGTCAATGTTCATATGTTTACATATTTTGTGTCAGTTTATGTTCATGTTTTAACATTAATGCATGTTCATGTATTTTTGTTCATATCTCATGTTACATGTCGTATTTTGATATTCAAGTTCTCATGAATGTGGTTAATCTATCATGTTTTGTATCATATGATCTTGAGTTTTGTCTTTTGTTTTTGTGTAAATATTCATATCAGTGACTATATGTTGTCATAATGTTTGTCAATTCATTGGAGATTTAAAGTTATGTTTCAGTTTTATCATTAAAGTTCATATGAATGTCGTTTAATTTGATATTTCAATGTTTCTGATTATATTTTTTTTTTCATATCAGTGTTAATGTTCGTATGCTTTATATCACTTTATAGTCATACTTAACGTTAGGTGTATGATTTGGTGTTAATATTCGTATCAATGTTCATAAACATATATTGCGTCAGTTTATATTGATGTTTAAATGTTTCTGTTCGTATTTGGTGTTTACATTTATATGTTGTACCATTTCATGTTGATCTTTTAACATTTATGCTTGTATTTGGTGTTCACATTGTCTGTAATATCAATTTGTTTTAATAGTTTGTATTACTTTATGTTGCTCTTTTAACATCTATGCATGTATTTGTTGTTCATTTTGTTGTCAGTATCTATTTGTTTTCATAGTTTGTGTTTCATATCATTCTTGCATTCTTGCAGATAAAGTTCATATGTTTACATAATTTTGTTCATTCGTAGTCATAGTTAACGTATCTTGTTATGTTTTCATTTAACAGTTCATATCATTATGTTGTCTTGTTTTGTTGTATTTGTGTTCATATTTTTTGTGTCGTGTTTTGTTTTGATGTCAAAGTTCACATTTGGTTTCATACTTTGTCATGTTTGTGTTCATATTTAACATATCATATTATGTTTTCATGAAACAGTTCATATCAATGCCATTATGTTGTCATTTATTGTTGTGTTTGTGTTCATACTTAACGTTATGTTTCGTGTTTTGGTATTAACATCCGTGTCAATGTTCATATGTTTACATATCTTGTGTGAGTTTATGTTGATGGTTTAAAGTTTCAGTTTGTATTTGGTGTTCATTTTGTCGTCAGTATCTATTTATTTTCATTTGTTTTCATAGTTTGTTGTATATCTGTGGTCACATTTAACGTTTCATGTTATGTTGTATTTCTGTTCAATTTCATGTTTTAGTTTGTATTTGTTGTTCAATTATTCAGATATTGTGTCACTTCATGTTGATGTTATGTTTGTATTTGTAGTTTTTCAATATCTATTTGTGTTCATAGTTTATGTCAGTTGATAGTCATAGCTGACGTCAATTTCATGTTGTATCACTTCATATTTATCCTTATGTTTGTATTTGTAGTTCATATTGTTTCAATATCTATTTGTGTTCATAGTTTATGTCAGTTGATAGTCATAGCTGACGTTATGCTTCCGCTTTTAGTATTTCATTTCACATTAGTTTTCATATTATCTTCAGTATCAATTTGTTTTCATAGTATCACTTGATGTTTATTTCCATTTGCTGTTAACATTCATATCAAAGTGCTTCAATATGTTATGTGTTCATTCATTATGTTCATATCCATATCATTCAATTTTGATGATTTGTTATATTTGTGTTCATATTTAATGTACCATGTTATGTTTTCATGTAATAGTTCATATCGATGTCATTATGTTGTCATGTTTTGTTGTGTTAATGTTCATATGTTTACATGTTTTATATCACTTTATAGTCTTAGTTAACGTTAGATGTATGATTTGGTGTTCACATCGATTTGTTTCCATATGTTGTATCAGTTCATGTTCATGTTTTAACATTAATGCTTGTATTTTTGTTCATATTTCATGTTACATGTTGTGTTTTGATGTTCAAGTTCTCATGAATGTGGTTAATCTTTAATGTTTTCTATCATATGATCTGGATATATTAACTTTTCTGTTTATATTTGGTTCATGTGGTTGTCAGTTTCTATTTGTTATCATAGTTTGTGTTTCATATCATTCTTTCAGATAAAGTTCATATGCTTACATATTTTTTTTTTCATTCATAATCATAGTTGACGTTATTTCTCTGTTTAGCTATATTAGCTATATTGTTAATGTTGTTAAGTTGTCATGTTCTGTTGTGTTTGTGTTCACATTCGTAGGTTTTCATGTTGTTTCACTTCATATTGATGTTTAGACTTCTTTATTTGTATTTGTTGTTGACATCAGTGTGTTTTCATATGTTGTATCACTTTATGTTAATCGTTCATTAATGCCTCTATGTATTGTTTAAATTGTCTTCAATATCAATTTGTTTTCATATTTTCATGATAATCTTTATGTTTGTATTTGTAGTTTATATTGTCTTCAATATTAATTTGTTTTCATACTGTCACTTGATGTTTATTTCGTCTTCTACTTGTTATTATTCATACCATAGTGATTCCATATGTTATGTGTTCATTCTTTATGTCCATATCAATATCATATCAAAGTTGTTACCTTTTAAGTTCATAGTCATAGTTCACATTTATTTTCATGTTTTGTTGTGTTTGTACTCATATTTTACATTTCCTATTGTGTTTTGGTGTTCACGTTTGCATTTGTTGTCATGTATTGTTGTATTTGTGTTCGTAGTCAACGTTTTGTGTTAACATTCCTGTCAATGTTCATATGTTTG